>CAMRHE010000842.1:225000-402500 GCA_947044405.1 Leptodactylus fallax
GCCTCTGTCCCTGCGCCGCCTCTGTCCTGCTGCCTCTGTCCCTCCGCCGCCTCTGTCCCTCCGCCGCCTCTGTCCCTCCGCCGCCTCTGTCCTGCTGCCTCTGTCCCTCCACCGCCTCTGTCCCTCCGCCGCCTCTGTCCCTCCGCCGCCTCTGTCCCTCCGCCGCCTCTGTCCCTCCGCCGCCTCTGTCCCTCCGCCGCCTCTGTCCTGCTGCCTCTGTCCCTCCGCTGCCTCTGTCCCGCCGCCTCTGTCCCTCCGCTGCCTCTGTCCCGCCGCCTCTGTCCCTGCGCCGCCTCTGTCCCTGCGCCGCCTCTGTCCCTGCGCCGCCTCTGTCCCTGCGCCGCCTCTGTCCCTGCGCCGCCTCTGTCCCTGCGCCCCCTCTGTCCCTGCGCCGCCTCTGTCCCTGCGCCGCCTCTGTCCCTGCGCCGCCTCTGTCCCTGCGCCGCCTCTGTCCCTGCGCCGCCTCTGTCCCTGCGCCGCCTCTGTCCCTCCGCCGCCTCTGTCCCTCCGCCGCCTCTGTCCTGCTGCCTCTGTCCCTCCGCCGCCTCTGTCCCTCCGCCGCCTCTGTCCTGCTGCCTCTGTCCTGCTGCCTCTGTCCTGCTGCCTCTGTCCCTCCGCCGCCTCTGTCCCTCCGCCGCCTCTGTCCTGCTGCCTCTGTCCCTCCGCCGCCTCTGTCCCGCCGCCTCTGTCCCTGCGCCGCCTCTGTCCCTGCGCCGCCTCTGTCCCTGCGCCGCCTCTGTCCTGCTGCCTCTGTCCCGCCGCCTCTGTCCCGCCGCCTCTGTCCCGCCGCCTCTGTCCCTCCGCCGCCTCTGTCCCTCCGCCGCCTCTGTCCCTCCGCCGCCTCTGTCCTGCTGCCTCTGTCCCTCCGCCGCCGCTTCTGTCCCTCCGCCCCCGCCGCCTCTGTCCCTCCGCCCCCGCCGCCTCTGTCCCTCCGCCGCCTCTGTCCCTGCGCCGCCTCTGTCCCTCCGCCGCCTCTGTCCCTGCGCCGCCTCTGTCCCTCCGCCGCCTCTGTCCCTGCGCCGCCTCTGTCCCTGCGCCGCCTCTGTCCCTGCGCCGCCTCTGTCCCTGCGCCGCCTCTGTCCCTGCGCCGCCTCTGTCCCTGCGCCGCCTCTGTCCCTCCGCCGCCTCTGTCCCTCCGCCGCCTCTGTCCCTCCGCCCCGCCGCCTTTGTCCCTCCGCCGCCTCTGTCCCTCCGCCCCCGCCGCCTTTGTCCCTCCGCCGCCTCTGTCCCTCCGCCCCCGCCGCCTCTGTCCCTCCGCCGCCTCTGTCCCTCCGCCGCCTCTGTCCCTGCGCCGCCTCTGTCCCTGCGCCGCCTCTGTCCCTCCGCCGCCTCTGTCCCTCCGCCCCGCCGCCTCTGTCCCTCCGCCCCGCCGCCTCTGTCCCTGCGCCGCCTCTGTCCCTCCGCCGCCTCTGTCCCTCCGCGCCCTCTGTCCCTCCGCGCCCTCTGTCCCTCCGCCGCCTCACTTACCCGCTTTCTCTTGTATAGCTCCATCAGATGCTCGGGGCGACATTCTTCATGCTGTAGGACACAGCTTGGACACAAGGGGGTGCCATGTACCTCACAGAAATACTCCAGGCCTCTGTCATGATGCAGGCAGGGCCAAGGTGTAGTGGGCAGACTGAGCAGGAGGTGGCGCTGGCGTCCTGTTGGATCTTTGTGCAGCATCAGGTGGTCTTTGCAGAGAGGAGCCCCACAGGGCAGGCACAGCCTCAGGGCCCCGGAGCCATTGCAGGATGGGCAGTGTACACTGGCACTGCTGTCCTGGACTTGCAGGCTCTCCAGCAGAGCACACAGGTCGGTGTTCTTGTTGAGCTCAGGCCGTTCTTTGAAGATCTTCTGGCACAGGGGACACTTGGACTTGACATGATCTGCCCAGTACTTCTCTATGCACACCTTGCAGAAAGTGTGGCCGCAGGGCAGGGTGCTGGGGTGCACGTAGAAGTTAAGGCAGACGGTGCAGCTCAGGTCCTCGGGCTGCAGCCTCAGAATCAGCTGCTTCTCCTCCATGGCCAGGAAACTAAACTGAAAGTCTCTTCTTCTCCTTGTCTGCTGCCATCTCCTGGCGAGGCCTGCTCTGCGCCTCTCGGGTCACGTGACTCACACTGTTATTTGCCTTTGTTTTAGGCAGGTGGGGACAAAACTAAGTAAGAAGGAAGGAAAGAGAAATGTAAATCCCCTGTATAGGTGGAGCGACTCCTCTGTCTGCGTCACTTCTGTATATGTGGAGCGACTCCTCCGCCTGCGTCACTTCTGTATAGGTGGAGCGACTCCTCCGCCTGCGTCACTTCTGTATAGGTGGAGCGACTCCTCTGCGTCACTTCTGTATAGGTGGAGCGACTCCTCTGCGTCACTTCTGTATAGGTGGAGCGACTCCTCTGCGTCACTTCTGTATAGGTGGAGCGACTCCTCTGCGTCACTTCTGTATAGGTGGAGCGACTCCTCCGCCTGCGTCACTTCTGTATAGGTGGAGCGACTCCTCTGCGTCACTTCTGTATAGGTGGAGCGACTCCTCCGCCTGCGTCACTTCTGTATAGGTGGAGCGACTCCTCTGCGTCACTTCTGTATAGGTGGAGCGACTCCTCCGCCTGCGTCACTTCTGTATAGGTGGAGCGACTCCTCCGCCTGCGTCACTTCTGTATAGGTGGAGCGACTCCTCCGCCTGCGTCACTTCTGTATATGTGGAGCGACTCCTCCGCCTGCGTCACTTCTGTATAGGTGGAGCGACTCCTCTGCCTGCGTCACTTCTGTATAGGTGGAGCGACTCCTCTGCCTGCGTCACTTCTGTATAGGTGGAGCGACTCCTCTGCCTGCGTCACTTCTGTATAGGTGGAGCGACTCCTCTGTCTGCGTCACTTCTGTATAGGTGGAGCGACTCCTCCGCCTGCGTCACTTCTGTATAGGTGGAGCGACTCCTCCGCCTGCGTCACTTCTGTATAGGTGGAGCGACTCCTCCGCCTGCGTCACTTCTGTATAGGTGGAGCGACTCCTCTGCCTGCGTCACTTCTGTATATGTGGAGCGACTCCTCCGCCTGCGTCACTTCTGTATAGGTGGAGCGACTCCTCTGCCTGCGTCACTTCTGTATAGGTGGAGCGACTCCTCCGCCTGCGTCACTTCTGTATATGTGGAGCGACTCCTCCGCCTGCGTCACTTCTGTATAGGTGGAGCGACTCCTCTGCCTGCGTCACTTCTGTATAGGTGGAGCGACTCCTCTGCCTGTGTCACTTCTGTATAGGTGGAGCGACTCCTCTGCCTGCGTCACTTCTGTATATGTGGAGCGACTCCTCCGCCTGCGTCACTTCTGTATAGGTGGAGTGACTCCTCTGTCTGCGTCACTTCTGTATAGGTGGAGCGACTCCTCCGCCTGCGTCACTTCTGTATAGGTGGAGCGACTCCTCCGCCTGCGTCACTTCTGTATAGGTGGAGCGACTCCTCCGCCTGCGTCACTTCTGTATAGGTGGAGCGACTCCTCCGCCTGCGTCACTTCTGTATAGGTGGAGCGACTCCTCCGCCTGCGTCACTTCTGTATAGGTGGAGCGACTCCTCCGCCTGCGTCACTTCTGTATAGGTGGAGCGACTCCTCCGCCTGCGTCACGTCTTCTAGATACCATTCTTCAACTCTTCAAGGAACTCGGCAAGGAGTGCAACGAGTGCTATAGCAGCCGTAGGAGATGAGATCGGGGTGTGTGTGCTGAAAATAAGATCCATTGGCCCCGCCTGAGCCCCTATAGCAGCCACATATAGGACAAGTGTACGTATAAGTGCAGAGGGCATTACCTGTCTCCTTAGTCACTGACTACTCAGAGCCTGTTACAACATGAATTCCTTTTATGTGCAGGAAATCTTCTCCGTTCTCTTCCAATAACCTATAAGAAGGTCGGCACGTAATGGATCATCTGAAGGAACGTCTCAGCTTTCTCCTTACTGTGACTTACTGTCTCTTAGGACTTGACCTCTGCACGTGTGGCCCCTCAGGTATTGCCGTCTGGGACCACGTTCCACAGTTCTGTTTCAGTTTTACCTCATAAACCATGTTTTTAATGTCACCCCACAAGTTCTGGATGGGGCTGAGCTCAGGGATGGGGCTGAGCTCAGGGATGGGGCTGAGCTCAGGGATGGGGCTGAGCTCAGGGGATGGGGCTGGCCGCTTTATGCACTTACACCAGGTTCACACTAGTGTTCGGGTTTCCGTTCTTCAGATCTGCTTAGAGACCTATCCGCTTAAAAATCAGTTACCCGCAGAAACCCCATAAAATAGTCCGCCAGGTGTCACCTGAGGTCAGAGGCCGAGGACTCCTCCCCTGCAGGACATGAATGATGTCACCATAGTAAGGGAACGTTCACACTACTGAGAGATTCCATGGTGAGAAGTCGCCCATCATAACAGACCGTAATAACAGGAAGTCATAGACACTGTTACATAGGACTGCAGGTGACACCTACTACATTATCTGTACTCAGAGAGTTATCACTGTGTTATCTGTGGTGTTACATAGGACTGCAGGTGACATCTACTACATTATCTGTGCTCAGAGAGTTATCACTGTGTTATCTGTGGTGTTACATAGGACTGCCGGTGACACTACTACATTATCTGTACTCAGAGAGTTATCACTGTGTTATCTGTGGTGTTACATAGGACTGCAGGTGACACTACTACATTATCTGTACTCAGAGAGTTATCACTGTGTTATCTGTGGTGTTACATAGGACTGCAGGTGACATCTACTACATTATCTGTGCTCAGAGAGTTATCACTGTGTTATCTGTGGTGTTACATAGGACTACAGGTGACATCTACTACATTATCTGTACTCAGAGAGTTATCACTGTGTTATCTGTGGTGTTACATAGGACTGCAGGTGACATCTACTACATTACCTGTACTCAGAGAGTTATCACTGCGCTATCTGTGGTGTTACATAGGACTGCAGGTGTCACTACTACATTACCTGTACTCAGAGAGTTATCACTGTGTGTTATCTGTGGTGTTACATAGGACTGCAGGTGACATCTACTACATTATCTGTACTCAGAGAGTTATCACTGTGTGTTATCTGTGGTGTTATATAGGACTGCAGGTGACACCTACTACATTATCTGTACTCAGAGAGTTATCACTGGGTTATCTGTGGTGTTACATAGGACTGCAGGTGACATCTACTACATTATCTGTACTCAGAGAGTTATCACTGTGTTATCTGTGGTGTTACATAGGACTGCAGGTGACATCTACTACATTATCTGTACTCAGAGAGTTATCACTGTGTTATCTGTGGTGTTACATAGGACTGCAGGTGACATCTACTACATTATCTGTACTCAGAGAGTTATCACTGTGTTATCTGTGGTGTTACATAGGACTGCAGGTGACACTACTACATGATCTGTACTCAGAGAGTTATCACTGTGTTATCTGTGGTGTTACATAGGACTGCAGGTGACATCTACTACATTATCTGTACTCAGAGAGTTATCACTGTCCTATCTGTGGTGTTACATAGGACTGCAGGTGACATCTACTACATTACCTGTACTCAGAGAGTTATCACTGTGTTATCTGTGGTGTTACATAGGACTGCAGGTGACATCTACTACATTATCTGTACTCAGAGAGTTATCACTGTGTTATCTGTGGTGTTACATAGGACTGCAGGTGACAGCTACTACATTATCTGTACTCAGAGAGTTATCACTGTGTTATCTGTGGTGTTACATAGGACTGCAGGTGACACTACTACATTATCTGTACTCAGAGAGTTATCGCTGTGTTATCTGTGGTGTTACATAGGACTGCAGGTGACATCTACTACATTATCTGTACTCAGAGAGTTATCACTGTGTTATCTGTGGTGTTACATAGGACTGCAGGTGACACTACTACATTATCTGTACTCAGAGAGTTATCACTGCGCTATCTGTGGTGTTACATAGGACTGCAGGTGTCACTACTACATTATCTGTACTCAGAGAGTTATCACTGTGTTATCTGTGGTGTTACATAGGACTGCAGGTGACATCTACTACAGTAGTAGTTATAAGAAGATGGGGGTTGTTGTCCATACATTCTCTTTATTGTAGTTCTGGGTATTGGGGGGAGGGCAGAGATTTGGGGTCTTCGGCCCAGGCTTAGTTTCTAGTGTCTTCTGGCCCTGTCCAGGACAGCCGCTAGTGACGGATCGTTGCGCTTCCTTGCAGTGATTTCTTTGGTCGGATTCTGTGACGCTCGTCCCTTAGGTCAGGGTGGATTTCCGGAATCCGGCCTCTTCTGTGAAAGAAACAGAATGAAGATGACAAAGCAACGCTGCAGGCCGGGCAGAATGGCAGCGCCCCCTAGTGACCCCTCACCGTGTGCACAAACCCTGGCCCCTGAGCTCTGAATTGTGGCTACAGCTCTGGGTGTGACTGGAGTATAGCAGGTGTTTGGTCTGTGTATACATAGCCCATGTTGTGGTTAGATGACATCATCAGTACGTTACCGGCAGTGTCCTGAGTGCTCATTGGTCGAGCAATGACCTCTCGCAGCGCCCGCAGCCACTCGCTCTGCTCCTTGATGTTTTCACAGGTGAAGATGAATTCCCGCTGCGGCGTTCTGATGGTGATTCCTTCTTCCCACTTATTCCCCTTCACTCCAGGTGGCAGTCCTTGTGTGACCTGGTACCCGGCCTCGCTGCCCCCGAGGAAGACGCCGCCCTGCTCATAGGGGTCCTGCAGACGACACACTTACTGGGTGACTTGGTGGAAGGCGCCATTATATACCATTATAGTCTATTATATACTGATATGTTCTATTATATACCGTTATATACTGATCACATTCCTCTGCTCTAGAGGGGACTCAGCCTCTCACATACACAATCTGCCCATTGGTTTTGGATCACCATCAGGATATTTCGCTCTGCCGGTCTCTTGCTTTTAGGGTAAGTTCACACAGAGGAATCTGCTGCCGATTGTTTTCAATGAGAGACTAAAACAACTGTGCGGCTTGCTCGATCTTACTGCGGTGGATTCAGCTGCGGATTCTGCGACTCAAAACTCCCTCCTGCGTAGGCCAAATCATCCGGGTCTGATCTGCAGCAGAAACCACGAGCGAGTGCCAATGCCACTGTGGGGAGGCCGCGGCCCGGAAACTAAGAGGAATTCCTCCTTATGTTCTGCCGTGTGAACGTTCCCTTAGAGCGGTCAGGATATATACAGTCATATGAAAAAGTTTGGGCACCCCTATTAATCTTAATCATTTTTAGTTCTAAATATTTGGGTGTTTGCAACAGCCATTTCAATTTGATATATCTAATAACTGATGGATACAGTAATATTTCAGGATTGAAATGAGGTTTATTGTACTAACAGAAAATGTGCAATATGCATTAAACCAAAATTTGACCGGTGCAAAAGTATGGGCACCTCAACAGAAAAGTGACATTAATATTTAGTAGATCCTCCTTTTGCAAAAATAACAGCCTCTAGTCGCTTCCTGTAGCTTTTAATCAGTTCCTGGATCCTGGATGAAGGTATTTTTGACCATTCCTCTTTACAAAACAATTCCAGTTCAGTTAAGTTTGATGGTCGCCGAGCATGGACAGCCCGCTTCAAATTATCCCACAGATGTTCAATGATATTCAGGTCTGGGGACTGGGATGGCCATTCCAGAACATTGTAATTGTTCCTCTGCATGAATGCCTGAGTAGATTTGGAGCTGTGTTTTGGATCATTGTCTTGCTGAAATATCCATCCCCGGCGTAACTTCAAATTCGTCACTGATTCTTGTACATTATTCTCAAGAATCTGCTGATACTGAGTTGAATCCATGCGACCCTCAACTTTAACAAGATTCCCGGTGCCGGCATTGGCCACACAGCCCCAAAGCATGATGGAACCTCCACCAAATTTTACAGTGGGTAGCAAGTGTTTTTCTTGGAATGCTGTGTTTTTTGACGCCATGCATAACGCCTTTTTGTATGACCAAACAACTCAATCTTTGTTTCATCAGTCCACAGGACCTTCTTCCAAAATGAAGCTGGCTTGTCCAAATGTGCTTTTGCATACCTCAGGCGACTCTGTTTGTGGCGTGCTTTCAGAAACGGCTTCTTTCGCATCACTCTCCCATACAGCTTCTCCTTGTGCAAAGTGTGCTGTATTGTTGACCGATGCACAGTGACACCATCTGCAGCAAGATGATGCTGCAGCTCTTTGGAGGTGGTCTGTGGATTGTCCTTGACTGTTCTCACCATTCTTCTTCTCTGCCTTTCTGATATTTTTCTTGGCCTGCCACTTCTGGGCTTAACAAGAACTGTCCCTGTGGTCTTCCATTTCCTTACTATGTTCCTCACAGTGGAAACTGACAGGTTAAATCTCTGAGACAACTTTTTGTATCCATCCCCTGAACAACTATGTTGAACAATCTTTGTTTTCAGATCATTTGAGAGTTGTTTTGAGGAGCCCATGATGCCACTCTTCAGAGGAGATTCAAATAGGAGAACAACTTTCAATTGGCCACCTTAAATACCTTTTCTCATGATTGGATAAACCTGGCTATGAAGTTCAAAGCTCAGTGAGGTTACAAAACCAATTTTGTGCTTCAGTAAGTCAGTAAAAAGTAGTTAGGAGTATTCAAATCAATAAAATGATAAGGGTACCCAAATTTTTGCACCGGTCAAATTTTGGTTTAATGCATATTGCACATTTTCTGTTAGTACAATAAACCTCATTTCAATCCTGAAATATTACTGTGTCCCTCAGTTATTAGATATATCAAATGGAAATGGCTGTTGCAAACACCCAAATATTTAGTACTAAAAATGATTAAGATTAATAGGGGTGCCCAAACTTTTTCATATGACTGTATATATGTATGTATATATGTGTGTGTGTGTGTGTATATACAGTGCTGGCCAAAAGTATTGGCACCCCTGCAATTCTGTCAGATAATACTCAATTTCTTCCAGAAAATGATTGCAATCACAAATGCTTTGGTAATAAGATCTTCATTTAATTTGTCTTCAATGGAAAACCACAAAAAGAATTGTCAAAAAGCCAAATTGGATATAATTCCACACCAAACATGAAAAAGGGGGTGGACAAAAGTATTGGCACCCTTTGACTAACATCCAAACAAGTTCTATCTGCCCTGCAGTCCGAGGGTACAACAGTGACAGCCCGTATTATCCGTCGGCGTCTGAATGAAAAGGGACTCTATGGTAGGATACCCAGGAAGACCCCACTTCTGACCCAGAGACATAAAAAAGCCAAAACTTACCTGAGAAAGCCAAAAACTTTTTGGAAGAATGTTCTCTGGTCAGATGAGACAAAAGTAGAGCTTTTTGGGAAAAGGCATCAACATAGAGTTTACAGGGAAAAAAAAGAGGCCTTCAAAGAAAAGAACACGGTCCCTACAGTCAAACATGGCGGAGGTTCCCTGATGCTTTGGGGTTGCTTTGCTGCCTCTGGCACTGGACTGCTTGACCGTGTGCATGGCATTATGAAGTCTGCAGCATAATGTAGGGCCCAGTGTGAGAAAGCTGGGTCTCCCTCAGAGGTCATGGGTCTTCCAGCAGGACAATGACCCAAAACACACTTCAAAAAGCACTAGAAAATGGTTTGAGAGAAAGCACTGGAGACTTGTAAAGTGGCAGCAATGAGTCCAGACCTGAATCCCATAGAACACCCAAGGAGAGATCTCACAATGGCAGTTTGGAGAAGGCGCCCTTCACATCTCAGGGACCTGGAGAAATTCCAGCAGAGCATTGGAAGAAACTCATTGATGGTTACCGGAAGCGGTTGTTCGCAGTTATTTTGTCTAAAGGTTGTGCTACCAAGTATTAGGCTGAGGGTGCCAATACTTTTGTCCGGCCCATTTTTGGAGGTTTGTGTAAAATGATCAATGATTTGACTTTTTTTTCATTCTCTTTTGTGTTTTTTCATTGTAAGCAAAATAAATGAAGATATTATTACCAAAGCATTTGTGATTGCAATCATTTTCTGGAAGAAATTGTGTATTATCTGACAGAATTGCAGGGGTGCCAATACTTTTGGCCAGCATTGTATATGTGTATATACCGTAGGACCTCGTACACTCGCGTTTCTCAATCTGTGGAGTCACAGATTCGCGATGTTTTTATTGGAACCTAACATATAAGCATTTTGCTATTTTTCCACAGGAAAAACCCCTTTGCTATTGGGTAGTAGCGTCCTGTTCCTGTTCCCGTTCCGTGCAGTACAGCAGCCCGTACTCGGTTTCACCTTACCGCGAGTGATAAAGTAACGGTAGCCAATGTATTAGTATATAGTACTGTAGGGTAAGGTTTATTAATATTTAGGGGTTCAACTTTAGAAACGGGCATTGTAAGCGCTCGTAGCAAACATGTACCAGATACTACTGTATACAGATCCTGATTCTGGAATGTCAGGAACCATGATCAGACTCTAGACCAGTCAGGAATCTAATACGTAATACACAGAGGCTGGGTGTTTTGGTTCTAGAGCAGTCAGAATGTAAGATATATATACAGGTCTCATCATCTTCTAGAGCAATCAAGATACATGATGTGTACAAGCTGCAGGGAACATGAAGTACACGGGTCACGTATCACAACAGGATACAGGATCTATACTGTATATATAACAGTCTTGTCAGATTCTGGTATACACTGGTTACAGCAATTTATTCTAGAGCAAGTAGGATATGTGATACACAAAGGTCTCAGCTATTGGATCTAGAACAGTCAGACTACATGATAGGCAGAGGTCACAGCTACTGGCTCTAGAGCAACCTAACTTCTTGATAGGCAGAGGTCACATTTATCGGTTCTAGAGTAGTCCAGCTACATGATAGGCAGAGGTCACATTTATTGGCTCTAGAGCAAGCCCGGATACATGATAGGCAGAGGTCACATCTATTGGTTCGAGAGCAGACCAGCTACATCTATTGGTTCTAGAGCAGACCAACTACATCTATTGGTTCTAGAGCAGACCAGCTACATCTATTGGTTCTAGAGCAGACCAGCTACATCTATTGGTTCTAGAGCAGACCAGCTACATCTATTGGTTCTAGAGCAGACCAGTTCCATCTATTGGTTCTAGAGCAGACCAGTTACATGAGACCCACCAGCGGTTTCTTGTAATACAGAAGCTTCCTCTCCTCAGAGTCCAGGTTGAACCATCGTTTCTTGAAAGTTTCTTTCTGCTGCAGAGTAAGGTGACAGGCAGGTTATCTGGAGTGTAATGGCGGACGGCCGTGCAGACCCCGCCGTCTAGTACTGATAGAACATGGGGGACGTGTCCGGCCATACATCTACCTTCATGTCATCTCTCCCTCAGCGCAGCAGAGCAGTACAATGTGCCAGCACTATATATACACGATATGGAGAGACGTATTGTTCCCCAGTTCTTAAAGGGATGTTCCAGGCTAAAAACATTGACAGCCGGCACCCCATTGGTCAGCTGATACACAGAGAATGGAGCATGAAGCAGACAGCGCTTGTCACTCACGGCGGGGACGGGGGGGGTTGTCACGGCGGGGGCGGGGTTGTCACTCACGGTGGGGGACAGAATATCTGTATAAAAACAGATATTGGTTCATTCGGCCATCTTGTTCTGTATACTCCATGTTTAAACTCATTAAAGGACTTCTGCTGAATGAGCAGCCTTGAGACAATCTTCAGGGTATAAGATAGTATTTTCTAGGCGCTTGGCCATGTTTCTAGGAGGGTGGCCACAGTGTCCTTTGATGCTGCTTGTTACCATGAAGGCCGCACCTGGTGGCTAGCGCATTTCCCACATGTTTCTATGTTTAATAAATGTAGCTTATGTGTATTAATCTTGTAATGTCTGGGCCCTCCACCACAGAACTGCGGCTGTATGATGATAAGAAGTTACAGCTCATTAAAAGTGTTTTATGAGATTTCCAAGGCCATATCATCTATCGTAGCAGGCTGTGCTAACATGGCGGACACCGGAAGCGCACGCAGTGTTCATGTGCTAAGTCATGAATGTCCATTCAACCAATTGTATTCCATTCTTGATATGATGTAGTGTGTGATGTGTAAGCCGGCATAAAGCCATTATTTTCCTATAAAGATGCCTGACACTGCTCGGACACAGAACTGTGTGTCTGTGTCTGTACATCTCCCGAGCTCAATATTCTGCCACACCTACCTCTAATCTGGCACCTCACGGCACCTGCAGATCAGAAGAGTCGGGTTGGGGGGGGGTCACGTGGTGGTTGTCACGGGGGGGGGGTGGTGGTTGTCACTCGGGGTGGGGGTTGGGGGGGGGGTTGTCACCGGGTGGGGGTTGGGGGGGGTTGTCACTCACAGTGGGTCCGGTCTTCTCCATGTATCCACTCTTCATGTAACAGCGGGTAATCTTCGGTATCAACTAGAAAACACAATGCAGGTCACATGACCGTCTGCCCTTCTAGTATTTCCCTTTGCCCTTCTAGTATTTCCCTTTGCCCCCGGGATGGACGTCTTTGCCCCCAGCAGGTACCAACTCACTTTGGGCTAAAATGGTGGTTGTCGTTCACGTGACCTCAGGGATCGTTTGGGCTTCCCCCAAAATGCCTTGAGAGCAGCCCTCACATGGGGGCCACAGGAGGGACTCCCAGGCAGTATAAGGGGCCGTAGCCCGCGGGTTTACTTGCTGACCAGCCCCACACACAGTGGGCTTTGCGGCTGAACCTCAAGAAGGTTTTATCCCCTTTCTTCATAGACTTGGCCATTTCTTTTTGGATCCTTCACAATTTATTCACTCAGTAAATTTCTCAATTGGTTGTAACTCAGCGAGGAAAGAGACGCTAAGACCACGGGCCACACCTAATGCCTGGCCTCACGTACCACATCGCGTGCCACATCACGTGCCACGTGTATGGTGCCAGGCTGCTCTAAGTCTCCGCTGAAGGACAGTTCAGTGAATATTTCACAGCCGTGCCCTGGTGAGACTCCTGGGATTCCCCCTGCCATTTCCCAGCATCCTCTGCAGCGGGATCACTGGCGTGCGTGCTCCTGTCTTCCTTCTTCCTGGAGTTGCAAGGAATGTGGTTGAGCCGGTTCTCTTGTTAGTACCCCCAAGGCGATCCTTGCTGATAGTCTGCACCTGCGGGAAAGCCATGAGGGCTCTGCTGTACTACCAGCTACCCAGCTGTGACCTAATTCCCCCCATAGCTGGTTCTGGTTGTGGGCGGTGTAGGTGACGGGGCACCCCCCTCCCGCCTGGTTGTGGGCGCTGTAGGTGACGGGGCACCCCCCTCCCCGCCTGGTTGTGGGCGGTGAAGGTGACGGGGGCACCCCCCTCCCCGCCTGGTTGTGGGCGGTGAAGGTGACGGGGCACCCCCCTCCCGCCTGGTTGTGGGCGGTGAAGGTGACGGGGCACCCCCCTCCCCGCCTGGTTGTGGGCGGTGTAGGTGACGGGGCACCCCCCTCCCCGCCTGGTTGTGGGCGGTGTAGGTGACGGGGCACCCCCCTCCCCGCCTGGTTGTGGGCGGTGAAGGTGACGGGGCACCCCCCTCCCGCCTGGTTGTGGGCGGTGTAGGTGACGGGGCACCCCCCTCCCCGCCTGGTTGTGGGCGGTGTAGGTGACTGAGCACCCCCCTCCCGCCTGGTTGTGGGCGGTGAAGGTGACGGGGGCACCCCCCCTCCCGCCTGGTTGTGGGCGGTGAAGGTGACGGGGCACCCCCCTCCCGCCTGGTTGTGGGCGGTGAAGGTGACGGGGCACCCCCTCCCGCCTGGTTGTGGGCGGTGAAGGTGACGGGGCACCCCCCTCCCCGCCTGGTTGTGGGCGGTGAAGGTGACGGGGCACCCCCCTCCCGCCTGGTTGTGGGCGGTGAAGGTGACGGGGCACCCCCCTCCCCGCCTGGTTGTGGGCGGTGTAGGTGACTGGGCACCCCCCTCCCCGCCTGGTTGTGGGCGGTGTAGGTGACTGAGCACCCCCCTCCCGCCTGGTTGTGGGCGGTGTAGGTGACGGGGCACCCCCCTCGCCTGGATGTGGGCGTTGTAGGTGACGGGGCACCCCACAGCCTGAAAAGATGCCCCCAACCTCCTTTCATGGCAACAAGAACACAAGGAGCAGACGACCACTATTACACCCTGCCAGATAACAGGCGCAGGCTCCGACTTCTTCTTACCGCCAGCTCCAGAGTGTCTGGAGACATCTTCTTTAGGTAGTTGAACCGCGCTGAGCGGAGGACGTTATACCAAGTGACGATCTCCTGCCATCACAAGATAAAGATTAGTGAAAGACACCTCAGTGGCTGAGGGACCACCATGGGAAAGAAGATGGCACTCACCGCCCCGTCCACGTGGTACACGTATATACTCCTGGTCCGCCCATCCCGCACACACGTGATCTCCAGCCCGTGCTCGTGCTTCATCTTCTCACACTGGAACATGGCATTCAGGCTCTTAATAGGAAACATCCCTTTAGGTCCCATACGCTGAGGAAAAATAAAACAAGATCCCAAAATTCAGAGTGTCTCCCAATATCCAACCTATGGCCCCTAAGCTGCAGGCATGAGGTCCAGTCACACCCCAGCAGGGAGATGATCTCTGTAATAGAGAAGCGGCGCCAACATTACGCTCACTTTGTCTTTAGTGTAATATTTCAGCAGCCCCTCGCTCTCGGAGAATATGAACAGTCTCTTTAAATATTGCCCGTTGTCTCGCCCTTTCTTCCACAGGAAGCCTTCTTTATAATCTGTCAGAAACCAAATGGAGGCCACGTTACATCTGCCGCTGAGCTCTGTGAACCCCTGCCACGTACACTACTATAAGAAATAGCACTTACCAACTGAGTACGGAGACTTGACATCGGCTACGAACTCTCGCCGCTCATACTTCGCTCTGATCCACTGTTCCCTTAATACCCTAAAGGTAGACGAGAAGGACAAGGCTGCGTGACGTGGCTGCACCACAAGTACAAGCAGAACAATTCTATCCAAAGCCACACATAGGATGGCCACTGCAGGGAAGCGGCCATGGGCACAGGGATCGAGCACGTAACCCCCGTGTGCCGCCTGTACACACCTGCAGTCCTTCTCAGTGGGTCTGTAATAAAATGGAGGCACAAAGGCTTCAAATTCTTCTCTGGATTTCTTATTCCCGCGACGTCTCATAAACTATGACAGAAAACAAGAACAAAACTAGACAATATAGAGAGTGGTATAGAAGAGAATATAGGATAGCGGTCCAGTATATAACGGAGCAGTGTGGTGTATATAGAGTATAACATGAGGCTACAGGGGAATATCCATTATATAATGGGCCAACATGGAGTATATCTGGTGTGATATTACAAGGGCATCTCAAATTAGAATATCATCAAAAAGTTGTTGTTTTTTTTAGTAATTCATTTGAAAAAGTGAAACCCGTCTATTATATTATATTATATTATATTATAACGAGTCATTACAGACAGAGGGAACTTTTCCAAGTGTTTCTTTCTGTTAATGTTGAGGATTATGGCACAGCCAAGGAAAACCCAAAAGTCATTATCTCAGAAAATTAGAAGAATTAACCCAAAACAGCTGCAAAGGCTTCCTAAGCGTTTATAAAGGTCCCTTAGTCTAGTTCCGTAGGCGACACAATCATGGGGAAGACTGCGGACAGATGCCAGAAGGCAGTCACTGACACTCCACAAGGAGGGGAAGCCACAAGGGTCATTACTATAGGAGCTGCTCACAGAGCGCTGTATCTAAGCAGATTCATGGAAGGAAAAAGTGTGGTAGAAAAAGGTGCACAAGCAACCGGGATAACGGCAGCCATGATAGGATTGGTAAGAAAAGGCCATTCAAAAATGTGGGGGAGACTGACAAGGAGAGGACGGCGGCTGGAGTCAGTGCCACAAGAGCCACCACACACAGACATTGTATCCAGGACATGGCTACAAGTGTCACATCCCATGTGTCAGGTCACTCATAGACAACGCCAGAAGCGTCTTACCTGGGCCAAGGAGAGGAAGGACTGGACTGTGCTCAGTGGTCAAAGGTCCCAGAGCGGAGAGGCCACAATCCGAGCTGCTGGAGGTCTAGTGTGATGGTTTGGGGAGCCATGTCATCTGCTGGGGTAGCCGTCTGCCAGGAGATTCTCGAGCACTTCATGCTTCCCTCTGCCCACAAGCTTTATGGAGATGGAATCTCATATTCCACCAGGACTTGGCCCCTGTCCACACTGCCAAAAGTACCAATACCTGGTGTAATAACCGCAGTATCGCTGTGCTGGATTGGTCAGCAAACTCGCCTGACCCTAACCCCATAGAGAATCTATGATGAGAGACACCAGAGCCAACAATGCAGACGAGCTGACCCCGGGCGTCCATAACCCCTGTGCAGTGCCCCAGGCTGATCCCTCCAGGCCTCGCCGCTTTCATGCACAAGTACTCAGGGCATTTACTGCACAGACTTCTCATCTCGCCAACATTTCTGTGTTATATAATATTTTTACAGTTGGTCTTATATAATCTAATTTTCTGAGATAATGACTTTTAGGTTTAACTTTGATGATATTCTCATTTATTGAGATGCCCTTGTAATATCACACCAGATATACTCCATATTAGCCCATTATATAATGGACATCCCCCTGTAGCCTCATGTTATACTCTATATATTCCACACTGCTCAGTTATATACTGGACCGCGGATCTATATCCTCATGTAATAGCCTATATATGCTACACTGCTCCCCCATATCTTCATATCATACCCTAATTACTCCACACTGCTCCAGTATATACTGGACCTGCCCCTATATCCTTATACCCTATATACTCTGCGCTGTTCCATTATATACTGGACCTACCCCTATATTCTCATGTCATCTCCTATATACTCCACACTAGGACTTGGCAATTAATTGCAAAATAACTGAAAGTCGGCTCAATTAAAGCCAAGTTCACACCTAGGCCGAAGTCTCTGACGTAATGTCTGCCTGAAATCAGCAGATGAAAAAGTTCTGCACGGAGGACACTCGATGGACCCCATTATAGTTGATAGTGTCCACTGGCCCCTGTGTCTAACTGCTATTATAGTAATCCGCCTGTCTATTGTTCTGGTCCTCCGATAGGTTAATTCTAGTGTGACCCCAGGATAACGCACTCGTTTAATTTATTTGTCATCCATTCCCGACTGACAGACACGGCCATTGGCTTAAGGTTGTCACTACCTGTACGCTAGCCAGTCACGACTATCAATACGTTAATAACCCACGCGGCCTGTCAGAGGGGGAGCGTCCTAATAGCCAACGCAGCGTGTCAGAGGGGAGCGTCATAATAACCCACGCGGCGTGTCAGAGGGGAGCGTCCAAATAGCCAACGCGGCGTGTCAGAGGGGAGCGTCCTAACAACCCACGCGGCCTGTCAGAGGGGAGCGTCCTAATAACCCACGCGGCCTGTCAGAGGGGAGCGTCCTAATAGCCAACGCAGCGTGTCAGAGGGGAGCGTCCTAACAACCCACGCGGCCTGTCAGAGGGGGGCGTCCCTCACAACCCCCACGCGGCCTGTCAGAGGGGAGCGTCCTAATAACCCACGCGGCCTGTCGGGGCGAGGGGGGCGCCCAAATAACCCACGCGGCCTGTCAGAGGGGAGCGTCCTAATAGCCAACGCAGCGTGTCAGAGGGAGCGTCATAATAACCCACGCGGCGTGTCAGAGGGGAGCGTCCAAATAGCCAACGCGGCGTGCAGAGGGGAGCGTCCTAACAACCCACGCGGCCTGTCAGAGGGGAGCGTCCTAATAACCCACGCGGCCTGTCAGAGGGGGGCGCCCCTAAAATAATCATAATTGAAGTAAATTGTTCAACTAATTGTGATTTTGATGTGCGTCATAAATGCCCAGACCTTCTCCACACTGCTCCATTGTATACTAGTGGATATAGGGGGAGCCGTCCAGCATATAATGTAGCAGTGTAGGGAAAAACAGTATTTAGTCAGCCACCAATTGTGCAAGTTCTGCCACTTATAAAGATGAGTCCGGCCTGTAATTGTCATCATAGGTAGACCTCAACTATGAGAGACAAAATGAGAAAACTAATCCAGAAAATCACATTGTCTGATTTTTAATGAATTTATTTGCAAATTATGGTGGAAAATAAGTATTTGGTCAATAACAAAAGTTCATCTCAATCCTTTGTTCTATCTCCTTTGTTGGCAATGACAGAGGTGAAACGTTTCCTGTAAGTCTTCACAAGGTTGGCACACACTGTTGCTGGTATGTCGGCCCATTCCTCCATGCAGATCTCCTCTAGAGCAGGGATGTTTTGGGGCTGTCGCTGGGCAACACGGACTTTCATCTCCCTCCAAAGGTTTTCTATGGGGCTGAGATCTGGAGACGGGCTAGGCCACTCCAGGACCTTGAAATGCTTCTTACGAAGCCGCTCCTTCGTTGCCCTGGTGGTGTGCTTGGGATCATTGTCATGCTGAAAGACCCAGCCACGTTTCATCTTCAATGCCCTCGCTGATGGAAGGAGGTTTGCACTCACAATCTCACCATACATGGCCCCATTCATTCTTTCATGTACACGGATCAGTCGTCCTGGTCCCTTTGCAGAGAAACAGCCCCATACATGATGTTACCACCCCCATGCTTCACAGTAGGTATGGTGTTCTTTGGATACAACTCAGCATTCACTCTCCTCCAAACACCACGAGTTGTGTTTCTACCAAACAGTTCTACTTTGGTTTCATCTGACCATATGACATTCTCCCAATACTCTTCTGGAACATCCAAATGCTCTCTAGCAAACTTCAGCCGGGCCCGGATATGTACTGGCTTAAGCAGGGGGACACGTCTGGCACTGCAGGATCTGAGTCCCTGGCGGCGTAGTGTGTTACTGACGGTAGCCTTTGTTACGTTAGTCCCAGCTTTCTGCAGGTCAGTCACTAGGTCCCCCCGTGGGGTTCTGGGATTTTTGCTCACCGTTCTTGTGATCATTTTGACCCCACGGGGTGAGATCTTGCGTGGAGCCCCTGATGGAGGGAGATTATCAGTGGTCTTGTATGTCTTCCATTTTCTAATTATTGCTCCCACAGGTGATTTCTTCACACCAAGCTGCTTGCCTATTGCAGATTCAGTCTTCCCAGCCTGGTGCAGGGCTACCATTTTGTTTCTGGTCCTTCCACAGCTCTTTGGTCTTCACCATAGTGGAGTTTGGAGTGTGACTGAGGTTGTGGACAGGAGTCTTTTATACTGATAACAATGTCACACAGGAGCCATTACTACAGGTAATGAGTGGAGGACAGAGGAGCCTCTTAAAGGAGAAGTTACAGGTCTGGGAGAGACAGAAATCTTGCTTGTTTGTAGGTGACCAAATACTTATTTTCCACCATAATTTGCAAATAAATTCTTAAAAAAATCAGACAATGTGATTTTCTGGATATGTTTTCTCATTTTGTCTCTCATAGTTGAGGTCTACCTATGATGACAATTACAGGCCGGACTCATCTTTATAAGTGGGAGAACTTGCACAATTGGTGGCTGACTAAATACTTTTTCCCCCACTGTAGGTTATGACATGTGGATATAGGGGAGCAGTCCAGCATATAATGTAGCAGTGTGGAGTATATAGGGTATGATGTGGATATAGGGGAACAGTCTAGAATATAACAGAGAAGTGTGGAGTATATAGGGTATGACATAGAAGAGAGGTCCAGGTTATATCATTCTCATTCTGTGGCACTTGTATCCCCCCTCCCACCATGGTTATAGCGCCCCCACCTGTATAAGGTCATGTTCCATGTAGTCCAGTTGTGTCGATTTCACTTTGCCAATAGATGAGATCCTGTGAACCCCCGAACAGTCCAAGCAGATAAACACCCCAACATTGCACGATGCCCAGACCGGCTCTGTGGAGAGATTATAGGATCTAGTGAGCCAGTCTAGAAAACTGTAATGTCACACAACACTCCTGAGGGAATGCTACACTCCAGGGGAAACATGACACGACACTCCAGAGGGGAACACTGGAGAGCTGTCTGTGAGTCCTCTCTCCAGACTCCTTTATTTATTATGTTTACTTATATAGCGCCATCATATTCCGCAGCACTTTACAGACATTGTCAGTCACTGTCCCATATAGGGCTCACAATCTACATTCCCTATCAGGATGTCTTTGGAGTGTGGGAGGAAACCCACCAAACACGGGGAGAACATACAAACTCCTTGCAGATGTTGTCCTTGGCAGGATTCGAACCCAGGACTCCAGCACTGCAAGGCTGCAGTGCTAACCACTGAGCCACCATACTAACCACTGAGCCACCATGCCGCTCCTTTACCTCCAGACTCCTCTATCCCTCCCAGATCTACTGTCCTCCTCAAGTCTCCTTTATACACCTTCATGGAGGTCGCTTTGATGGGGTGGGCAGGTGGGCTTATTTGAGTGTAGGGACCACCTAACAAAGGTCGTCTTGACAGGCCAGGTACACGGCTTACAATTACAGTTTGGTCAAAATGTAAACCCCAAGCACCCCCTATTCATAAATCTTTATATACAGGAAGGATTTGCAGTAAGGCTCTTGGTGCTGGCAGAGGATCGGGGCAACTTTTTGTTTTTGCAATCGTATTGCAGCCACAGCGACCCCCGTGCTCCTGCATTTCTTGTTTATATTGGTTGGCAGTGCTGACCAGTATTTGTTCCTTATTCTCAATGGCCTTGGCTGTATGTTTGGGGTTGTTGTCCTGTCGCAGAATAAATTTGGAGCCATCAAATGCCTCCATGATGGTAATGCAGGACAAGTACCAGCCTGTATTTGCCAGTACTGAGGACATCTGACAAAATACCCAACTCCATTTACAAAAATGCAGCCCCAAACTTGTCCGGACCCTCCACCATGGTTCACTGCGGCCTGCTGACACTCATTATTGCTCTCCAGCCCTTCTGATACAGTCAGATAGTTCCCATTTTGACTGCTCAGTCCGGAGCACCTGCTGCCATTTGTTTTCATACATAGTGGAGTCACTTGACCTTGTTTCCACATTGCAGGTTTGGGTTTTTGGCTGTGATTCTTCCCTGAAGACCACATCTGGCCAGACTTCTCCAGGCAATACATGGTGGCCCTGGTTCCTGCCAGTTCTGAGCTGATGGCACCTCTGGACATCTTCTGATTTCTAATGGAAGTAAGTGTGATGTGTCTTTCACCTTGGCCGTCCACTGTGTCTATGGTCCTCCACATTGCCCTTTTCTCCCATTCTGCTGTAAAATCTTTGCCCGGGAGACCTTACTGATGTAGTATAAGGACCTTGTGTCTGTGCTCAGCCTTGTACACACGTGGACAAAATTGTTGTTCCCTCCCTCGTTTAATGAAAGAAAACCCCACAATGGTCACAGAAATAACTGGAATCTGACAAAAGTAATAATATATAAAAATTCTATGACAATGAACAAATGAAAGTCAGACATTGCTTTCCAACCAGGCTTCAGCATGAAACAGGCCTGGAGAGAAATGAGGGTTCCCTTAATATTTAGTTGCACAACCTTTTGAGGCAATCCCTGCAATCAGACGATTCCTGTAACTGTCAATGAGACTTCTGCACCTCTCAGCAGGGATTTTGGCCGCTCCTCATGAGCAAACTGCTCCAGTTGTCTCGGGTGTGAAGGGTGCCTTTTCCAGACGGCATGTTTCAGCTCCTTCCAATAGGATTTAGGTCAGGGCTCATAGAAGGCCACTTCAGAATAGTCCAATGTTTCCCTCTTAGCCATTCTTGGGGGTTTTTAGCTGTGTGTTTTGAGTCATTATCCTGTTACAAGACCCATGACCTGCGACTGAGACCAAGCTTTCTGACACTGGGCAGCACATTTCTCTCTAGAATCCCTTGATAGTCTTGAGATTTCATTGTACCCTGCACAGATTCAAGACACCCTGTGCCAGATGCAGCAAAGCAGCCCCAGAACATAACAGAGCCTCCTCCATGTGTCACAGTAGGGACAGTGTTCTTTTCAAAATAGGCTTCATTTTTCCGTCTGTGAACATAGAGCTGATGTGCCTGGCCAAAAATTCTGATTTTTGTCTCATCTGTCCATAGGACATTCTCCCAGAAGCTTTGTGGCTTGTCAACATGTAGTTTGGCAAATTCCAGTTTTGTCAGATTCAAGTTATTTCTGTGACCATTGTGAGTTTTTCTTTCATTAAACGAGGGAGGGGAACAACAATTGTGTCCACATGTGTATGACCGGTGAGATGGATCCGTCCTCCACAACCTCCTCGCCGTTCTGCAGCCTCCTATACAGCTGGTTCTGCTCCATATGATAACGATCCTATAAGGCTACGTTCACATTTGCACCGCAGTCTCTGTTGGAGACTCAGCCACAACATCCATCTGAAAATTGGCGGAGGAAAAAGTTCTGCATGGAGGACACTAAATGGGCTCCAAAGGTAACCGCTGTTTCACGGTCCTCCTATCCATTGTTGTCTTCCTCCGACAGACCAGAACAACTGACGCTAGTGTGAACTTACGGCTGCCTAAAACTATTGCACAACACTGTAGGTTAGGTTCCCATCATGACAGCAGATCATTCTATACATTAGAGACAGCCCCTCCCCCCAGTAAAGGGCACCGTCAGCAGAGATGGACGCCAGTGACTGCCTCTTCCCCGTCAGCGATTATTTTTATCCTATTTCTACAGATTTCACAACTGGCAGGATGGGAACAGGAAGCGGCGCCGACCACAGGGCTGAAGATAAGCGGCCAACACTCAGCACGGCCCATGGCTCGCCTGCCCCCCATTTACTCCCTGTTATCAGCCATCACATGTAATTACAGGCCAGGTAGAGGAACATAGGAAGGAATCCAATCTATTGCTCAGCCAAGTACAGTGATGTCATCGGGAGATGTTGTGGGAGCGAGTCATGGGAAAAGTCAATGGGGGTTATTTATCCAATGCGCCTCTTTTCGCTAAAATTTTGCACAGTTGCGCCTTTTGGGCGCCCTTTCAATTTCTGGCGTGATTTACTAATCGGCACAAGCTGATAAATTCCATGCACAAGTCCTCGCCATAATAAATAAGGCGCAGACACAGAGCAGAATGTAAGAAGCAGAAACAAGTTACTTCTCTGCATCTGCAAAGATGGCTTCAATTCCTTGAGAGAAGAGGAGAGGGAGAGAAGAGAGGCGGGGGGAGGGAGAGAGAGGGGGGGGAGGGAGAGAGAGAGGCGGGGGGAGGGAGAGAAGAGAGGCGGGGGAGGGAGAGAAGAGAGGCGGGGGGAGGGAGAGAGAGAGAGGCGGGGGAGGGAGAGAAGAGAGGCGGGGGGGGGAGAGAGAGGGAGAGAGAGAGAGGCGGGGGGAGGGAGAGAAGAGAGGCGGGGGGAGGGAGAGAGAGAGAGCGGGGGGAGAGAGAGAGAGAGGCGGGGAGAGAGAGAGAGAGGCGGGGAGAGAGAGAGAGGGGGGGGGGGGGAGAGAGAGGGGGGGGGAGAGAGAGAGGGCGGGGAGAGAGAGAGAGAGGAGAAAGGAGAGGCGGGAGAGAGAGAGAGAGAGAGAGAGAGAGAGAGAGAGGGAGAGAGAGAGAGAGAGGGAGAGAGAGAAGGAGGGAGAGAGAGAGAGAGAGAGAGAGAGAGAGAGAGAGAGAGAGAGAGAGAGAGAGAGAGAGAGAGAGAGGGAGAGAGAGAGAGAGAGAGAGAGAGAGAGGAGAGAGAGAGAGAGAGAGAGAGAGAGAGAGAGAGAGAGAGAGAGAGAGAGGGAGAGAGAGAAGGAGAGAGAGAGAGAGAGAGAGAGAAGAGAGAGAGAGAGAGAGAGAGAGAGAGAGAGAGAGAGGGGGAGAGAGAGAGAGAGAGAGAGAGAGAGGGGGGGCGGGAGAGAGGGAGAGAGAGGGGGGCGGGAGAGAGGGAGAGAGAGAGCGGGGCGGGGGGGAGGGGGAGAGGGAGGGAGAGGAGAGAGGGAGAGAGAGAGAGAGCGAGAAGGGAGAGGAGAGAGGCGGGGAAAGGGAGAGGAGAGAGGCGGGGAAAGGGAGAGGAGAGAGGCGGGGAGAGGGAGAGAGAGAGGGCGGGGAAAGGGAGAGGAGAGAGGCGGGGAAAGGGAGGAGAGAGAGGCGGGGAGAGGGAGGAGAGAGAGGCGGGGAGAGGGAGGAGAGAGAGGCGGGGAGAGGGAGGAGAGGAGAGAGAGGCGGGGAGTAAAGGAGAGAGAGGGAGGAGAGAGAGAGAGAGAGAGGAGGAGAGAGAGAGAGGAGGGGGGGAGGGAGGAAAGGAGAGAGAGGGAGGGGGGAGGAGAGAAGGGAGAGGAGAGGGAGGGAGGAGAGAGAGGCGGGGAGAGGGAGGGGGGGCGGGGGAGAGGGAGGAGAGAAAAGGCGGGGAGAGGGAGGAGAGAAAAGGCGGGGAGTAAAGGAGAGAGAGAGAGAGAGAGAGGAGAGAGAGGAGAGAGAGAGGAGAGAGAGAGAGAGAGGAGGAGAGAGAGAGAGAGAGGGAGGAGGAGAGAGAGAGAGGGGGGGAGAGAGAGAGAGGAGGGAGGAGAGAGCAGAGGAGGGAGGAGAGAGCAGAGGAGGGGGATGTGGAGAGAGAGAGAGAGGGAGGAGAGAGAGAGGAGAGGGAGGAGAGAGAGAGGCGGGGAGAGGGAGGAGAGGCGGGGGAGGGAGAGGAGAGGCGGGGAGGGAGAGGAGAGGCGGGGAGGGAGAGGAGAGGCGGGGGAGGGAGAGGAGAGGCGGGGGAGGGAGAGGAGAGGCGGGGAGGGAGAGGAGAGGCAGAGAGAGAGAAGAGAGAGAGGGGAGAAAGAGGAGAGAGAGAGAGAGGAGGGGAGAAAGAGGAGAGAGAAGAGAGGCGGGGAGAAAGAGGAGAGAGAAGAGAGGCGGGGAGGGAGAGAGGAGGGAGAAGAGAGGCGGGGAGGGAGAGAGGAGGGAGAAGAGAGGCGGGGAGGGAGAGAGGGAGGGAGAAGAGGGCGGGGAGGGAGAAGAGAGGCGGGGAGGGAGAGAGGAGGGAGAAGAGAGGCGGGGAGGGAGAGAGGAGGGAGAAGAGAGGCGGGGAGGGAGAGAGGAGGGAGAAGAGAGGCGGGGAGGGAGAGAGGAGGGAGAAGAGAGGGGGGGAGGGAGAGAGGAGGGAGAAGAGAGGCGGGGAGGGAGAGAGGAGGGAGAAGAGAGGCGGGGAGGGAGAGAGGAGGGAGAGAGAGGGGGAGGGAGAGGGGGGGAGAGAGAGAGGCGGGGAGGGAGAGAGAGGCGGGGGAGGGAGAGAGAGGGGGGGGGGGGGGAGAGAGAGGAGAGGCGGGGAGGGAGAGAGAGAGAGGGGGAGGGAGAGAGAAGAGAGGCGGGGAGGGAGAGAGAAGAGAGGCGGGGAGGGAGAGAGAAGAGAGGCGGGGAGGGGAGAGAGAAGAGAGGCGGGGAGGGAGAGAGAAGAGAGGCGGGGAGGGAGAGAGAGAGAGAGGCGGGGAGGGAGAGAGAAGAGAGGCGGGGAGGGAGAGAGAAGAGAGGCGGGGAGGGAGAGAGAAGAGAGGCGGGGAGGGAGAGAGAGAAGAGAGGCGGGGAGGGAGAGAGAAGAGAGGCGGGGAGGGAGAGAGAAGAGAGGCGGGGAGGGAGAGAGAAGAGAGGCGGGGAGGGAGAGAGAAGAGAGGCGGGGAGGGGAGAGAGAGAGAGGCGGGGAGGGAGAGAGAGAAGAGAGGCGGGGAGGGAGAGAGAGAGAGAGGCGGGGAGGGGAGAGAGAGAGAGAGGCGGGGGAGGGAGAGAGAGAGAGAGGCGGGGAGGGAGAGAGAGAGAGAGGCGGGGAGGGAGAGGGAGAGAGAAGAGGAGAGGGAGGAGAGAGAGGGGGGGGAGGGAGAGGAGAGAGAGAGAGGAGAGAGGCGAGGAGAGGAGGAGAGAGAGGCGGGGAGTGAGGGGGAGGGAAGAGAGGGGGAGGGAAGAGAGGGGGAGGAGGGAGAGAGAGAGGGGGAGGGAAGAGGTGGGGTGTGAAAGATCCTCCGTGCGCCAAACCGCTTTGGCCACACCCTAAGTCCTCTTTCATATAAAAACCACACTCACCGCCAGTGAGTGCCGGGTTCACCAGATAAATACAAGACAAGCCTTCTAAATTTTATATATTTACTAACCCCTAAATGGGTCGTATTAAAATCTAACATATACAGTTCAGAACAGATATGCAGACATATGCAAGCATTAACAGTTACTAGTTGCAAGATACAGTACAAATAAAATAAAAGGGATTAAAGGTGAAATGATTACTTTACCACACATGTCCTTGATGTGGTTCTGTAGTCCAACACTCACACATGGCATGTGTGAGTCACCAGTGGAGGCCATTTAGCATGTGGCATTAACTCCTAGCATGTGGCATCACAGTACAATAATCCAGCCTGCATGCTCTTTACAGTCTCTCAGCATTAGTCCAGTAGTCTCAATAGAATCTCATCACAGCAGCCTCTCCTCATGGTCTGTCTGTAACAACTCTCCAGCATGATCCCAGCACAGTCTTCATAGCATGATCTCTTAGTGATAGTCTCCTCCCACAGACCTCTTACCTCATCTTTTATACCCTTTTTGCCACCTCCCAGAATGAGGTCACCGGCGACAGTACGTCTGATGAGTTAATTCAATCAAATCCAGATCTTTTGTATAGAGCTGAGACAAAGTGAATTGATACACTGTTATCAGTCATATCTGATCAACAGCCCAGGCTTGAACAATGCACTATTGTTTGATCAGCCAGGGCTGTATAGGAATACAATGGAGCCCTATTGTTCCAGCCCAGACGTTACTGCCAATATGCACCTAGGCTTATAGCTGTGCACAGTATGAGTGAGTGCAAGCCAGAAGGGAGACCCTATACCCAGAGACCAAAATACCGCTGAGTTATGGCCATATTTAGGCAGAATCATCACAGGGGGGAGAGAGGAGGAGAGGGGGAGAGAGGAGGAGAAGAGGAGAGGGGAGGAAAGGAGAGAGGAGGAGAGAGAAGGAGGGAGGAGAGAGAGAGGAGGGAGAGAGAGCCAGAGGAGGGGGGAATGGAGGAAAGGAGAGAGAGAGGGAGGGGGGGAGGAAAGGAGAGAGCAGAGGGAGAGGAGAGAGCAGAGGGAGAGGAGAGAGCAGAGGGAGAGGAGAGGGGGAGGAGGGAGAGCAGAGGGGGAGGGAGAGAGAGCAGAGGGGGGAGGAGAGAGAGCAGAGGGGGAGGAGAGAGAGCAGAGGGGGAGGAGAGAGAGCAGAGGGGGAGGAGAGAGGGGGGAGGAGAGAGGGAGAGGAGAGAGAGCAGAGGGAGAGGAGAGAGAGCAGAGGGAGAGGAGAGGGAGAGGAGAGGGAGAGGGAGAGAGAGAGGGGGAGGGAGAGAGAGAGCAGAGGGGGAGGAGAGAGAGCAGAGGGGGAGGGAGAGAGAGCAGAGGGGGAGGAGAGAGAGCAGAGGGGGAGGAGAGAGAGCAGAGGGGGAGGAGAGAGAGCAGAGGGGGAGGGAGAGAGAGAGAGAGAGCAGAGGGGGAGGAGAGAGGAGAGAGAGCAGAGGGGGAGGGGAGAGAGAGCAGAGGGAGAGGAGAGAGAGCAGAGGGAGAGGAGAGAGAGCAGAGGGAGAGGAGAGAGAGCAGAGGGAGAGGAGAGAGAGAGAGAGAGAGAGAGAGAGAGAGAGGGGGAGAGAGAGAGAGCAGAGGGGGAGGAGAGAGAGCAGAGGGGGGAGGAGAGAGAGCAGAGGGGGAGGAGAGAGAGCAGAGGGGGAGGAGAGAGAGCAGAGGGGGAGGAGAGAGAGCGAGAGAGGGAGGAGAGGGAGCAGAGGGGGAGGAGAGAGAGCAGAGGGGGAGGAGAGAGAGCAGAGGGGGAGGAGAGAGAGCAGAGGGAGAGGAGAGAGCAGAGGGTGAGGAGAGAGCAGAGGGAGAGGAGAGAGCAGAGGGAGAGGAGAGAGCAGAGGGAGAGGAGAGCAGAGGGAGAGAGGAGAGGGGGAGGAGAGAGAGAGAGAGGGGGAGGAGAGAGCAGAGGGAGAGGAGAAAGAGCAGAGGGAGAGGAGAGAGAGCAGAGGGAGAGGAGAGAGAGCAGAGGGAGAGGGAGAGAGAGCAGAGGGAGAGGGAGAGAGAGCAGAGGGAGAGGAGAGAGAGCAGAGGGAGAGGAGAGAGCAGAGGGAGAGGAGAGAGGGGAGAGAGAGAGAGCAGAGGGGGAGGAGAGAGAGCAGAGGGAGAGGAGAAAGAGCAGAGGGAGAGGAGAAAGAGCAGAGGGAGAGGAGAGAGAGCAGAGGGAGAGGAGAGAGAGCAGAGGGAGAGGGAGAGAGAGCAGAGGGAGAGGAGAGAGAGCAGAGGGAGAGGAGAGAGAGCAGAGGGAGAGGAGAGAGAGCAGAGGGAGAGGAGAGAGCTCATCCTCTGATTTTACTGTCTCAGAGCAAACTTTGCCCTCCAAATCTAAAATGAAAAAGAATTTCTTAAAAGAATGTGGCCACGTCCACCGCCTCTACCCCCGCTACCTCTGCCCCTGCCCAGCTAGCTCTGCTTCTGCCCCTGCCCAGCTAGCTCTGCCTCTGCCCCCACTACCTCTGCCTCTGCCCAGCTAGCTCCGCCTCTGCCCAGCTAGCTCTGCCCCTGCCCAGCTAGCTCCGCCTCTGCCCCCGCTAGCTCCACCTCCACTACCTCTGCCCCTGACCAGCTAGCTCCGCCTCTGCCCAGCTAGCTCGCCTCTGCCCCACTAGCTCCGCCTCTGCTCCCACTACCTCTGCCCAGTTAGCTCTGCCTCTGCCCCCACTACCTCTGCCCCTGCCCAGCTAGCTCCGCCCCTGCCCCGCTAGCTCCGCCCGACCCACTAGCTCCGCCCCTGCCCCGTTAGCTCCGTCCTTGACCCCACTAGCTCCGCCTCTTTCCCACTAGCTCCGCCTCTGCCCCCACTAGCTCTGCCCTTGCTCCGCTTCTGCCCCGCTGGCTCCGCCTCTGCCCCCACTAGCTCTACCCTTGCCCCCACTAGCTCCGCCCTTGCCCCCACTAGCTCCGCCCCTGCTCCGTAGCCATGCAATGCTCCACTTGAGTTGGCGATGCATTTAAGGATTTGACACAAGTAATTGAATAGGATTTATAGAATTGTTCTCCATGTCCAGTCCGCAGAGTTCTGTCCTCTGCAGTGGTTTCCTGTAGTCTGCAGTTTTTTACGTGACTCCCCGAGGGGAGTGATTTAGTAAATAAATCCGGCAAACACACGTTCACCAGCCGGCCACGACTACTTTTCTTGCCGGATAGGGAATTCTCACATAGAAAAAAGGCGCCAACACTTCATAAATCCGGTGTAACGGCAAGAAAGGCGCAAACATGATGACAAATGTGCCCCAATGTGTGTAAGCCGGAAGGCCGTGGCTGCAATCTACAGAGATCATTGGTTCCCCTGATAAGAGTGTAAGAAGATGCAAGGCTCTGGCATGTGGATTCTGCAGATACAGCAACTTCTAGGGCAGACAGAAAAGAGAAATGCAAGATGTGAAAGACGTGGTCAGCAGGATGTGGTCGGCAGCTCCGCGCACGTGGCTTCCTGCAGGGGAAAGATGGGAAAGGCTCTGGGCGAGCGGCAACCTCGCCAGGCAGGAAATTGCTCCATTTCTTCTACCAGAATTTCCCAGAGTGAATCAAAACTCCGAACTTCACCTGCATGTACACCTATGGAGAGCACGGAGTGAGTCCAGAACGTCCAAGACATAATCCACTAATCTAGAACACACAGAGGCACAATCCAAGTACCCAAGATGCAACTCACTGATCTAGAATATCCAGGATGTAACAAACTGTGCTCAAGAACCACCACAATGTCGTAACCCTCTAATCTATGGCACACAATGATGAAAACAGAACCCCCTGGTGATCTAGTACAAGTAATACCCAGGAAACCACCTACTAATCTAGAATATCCAGGACATAAACTGTGCTCAAGAACCACCACAATGTCGTAACCCTCTAATTTATGGCACACAATGATGACAAAGGAACCCCCTGGTGATCTAGTACATACAATATCCAGGACACCACCTACTAATCTAGAATATCCAGGACGTAACAAACTGTGATCTAGAACCACCACAATGTCGTAACCCTCTAACCTAAGGCACGCAATGACGAAAACAGAACCCCCTGGTGATCTAGTACATACAATATCCAGGACACCACCTACTAATCTAGAATATCCAGGACGTAACAAACTGTGATCTAGAACCACCACAATGTCGTAACCCTCTAACCTAAGGCACCCAATGATGAAAACAGAACCCCCTGGTGATCTAGTACATGTAATACTCAGGACACCACCTACTAATCTAGAATATCCAGGACGTAATAATCTGTGATCTAGAACCACCACAATGTCTTGGCTTTCTAATCTGGAGCACACAATGATTAGGTCTAGTACATATAATATCCAGGATACCAACCACTAACCTTCTAAGGACAGAATGGAGCAGATTTATATAGACTGGCGTATTGTACACCAATAAAGGCCCTGACGGGCTTCGGTCTCCTCAGGAATCAGCCGCACATCCCACACCAGAAAACTTGCATGAGTGCTAATGAATATGTTGCGTCCTGACCCCGTCCCCTCACACAATGTGGAATGGGGGTTGTGGAACTCGTCTGACACCAGAAAGGGCCTCGCACCAAATGTGGGCGGGATTGATAAATCTGCCCCAATGACTTTTAGGCGGGACGGGCTTGTGCAGTTGGCTGTGCCCAAACCCGAAGTGGCAGAGCCGATTGCGCATGCGCGAGATTTCATACCCGTACTGCACTGCGTCTGATGTCTACGCAAGGCAGAAGATCCGGAGAAGATGAAGAGGGGAGTGAACACAATCAGCTAAGGGGCGGCGGAAGGTTATGACGTGGGGGTGCTCGGAGCGCAGGGGGAACGCCCCCTGTGCTCCGTGATCGTAATTTGCATAACGCAAGAAACAGATTTTATCAGAAAAGGTGGGGAGAAGAAAAGAATGGAAGGAAGGAGTAGGACGGCCTTTATAAAGGCTATTCCAATGTGCCATTAGTTCTAAAGGTGTTTTTCTAATGATAGACTCCCTTTAAGAAGTGGAGAAGGAAAGATCTGCCTAATAAGATATTAACCTGGACTCACACAATGGCCCAGACTCTGCCATCTTAGGGGAAGTCCGGCCCCATTTGTTATACTGATGACCTATCCTCAGTCCAACAACTGGAACCTGCACAGATCAGCTGTTCTAGTAGCCTCTGGATGCTGCTAGTGAATGGGCAGTGTGTGCAGTACCCCATCCAGTGCATAGCAGGGTTTCCAGGAAACTGACCTATCCTGTGGATTTGGGGCCGGAAAACCCCTTTAAATGTGCCAAAATTGTTCCTCAAAGTAAGCCAACTAAAAGGAGGTATAAAGGTGGACGAGACCATGGAGAGGTGCAGCAGATTTATCATCCAGCACCAGTCACTGTGATAAATCTGGTGTAGTATCTATTAGTCCTAACAACTCTGTAAACTAGAGCTCGCAATGACTGAGACACAACTCTGAATACCGGCACAAGCCAAAAGCCTGTGGTCTAGACATGTCATATCAAGGACATAGCCCTCTAATCCGGAATTCAGGGTCCAAATCACAACCCTCTAATCCAGAACACTTCCTGATCTAAATGTCACGAACAATGTCCTGCATATAACAATCTCCAAGGTATCCCCTCTAATCTAGAACATCATCTCCAAGGTATCCCCTCTAATCTAGAACATAATCTCCAAGGTATCCCCTCTAATCTAGAACATAATCTCCAGGGTTTGCCCCTCTAATCTAGAACATATAATGTCAGGGAGGTAAGCGAGCGGTCCCGTCACAGCTGTCACTTCTCTTTTGGTTGTACCATGTGACCTGACCACCCGTGAGGAGGCTCCTGGACCCCGTCAGCCTCATCCATGGATTCAGAACATTTGACATGGTGTACAGGCCGGGCTGACAGCGCACACACCTGACTGACGTCCACAGATTTATCTCTAGAGTCCTCACAGTCAGAGGAGTCGGGGCACTTCTTACCTGGCTGTCCACAGTCCGCACATAGTGAGTTTTCTGGGAGCTGCAGCAGTTCTTGCACTGACATCCTGGGTCATTGAAGGGTTAATAGTGGGTCATGCCTGTGCGAGGCCCCGTGCAGGGTCAGGTGTGAGCGCAGAGCTCTGTGTGTGATGGTAGAGCAGCGAGGCCCCTCCCCCCCCCGGCCCCCCCCGCCCCCCCCCCCCCCCTTTTGTTCCCTCCCCCCCCTCTGACTCACAATCCAGACACAAGCAGAGAGCAGAGCCGCTCCCTACCCCCACAGGCACCAACCCGGGCATCCCGCCTCAGACTCACCTGACACCCCAAAAAGCTCACCACCCTCTCACTATCAGGTTCACGTACCCGACAGCATCACACATCAGACTCACCTAGCTGACAGCATCACACAATCCAGACACCCCCCCATCAACACAGCACCAGAGAGCTCACCATCAGACTCACCTACCGCCCCAAATAGCAAACTCACCTACCCCTTATCACATTATCAGGTTCACCTACCCGACAACACAACACCACCCCGCCCCAAACAAACCCCCCCCCCCCAACAACCCCCCCCCCACACCCCCCCCCCCCCCAACCCCCCCCCCCCCCCCCCCACCCCCCCCCCCCCCCGAGAGCATCACACATCAGACTCACCTTCCGCCCATCAAATATCAAGCTCACCTACCCTTTATCATCAACTATCAGGTTCACCTACCCGACAGCATCACACATCAGACTCACCTACCTGACAGCATCACACATCAGACTCACCTACCCCTTATCATCAACTATCAGGTTCACCTACCAGACAGCATCACACATCAGACTCACCTACCGCCCATCAAATATCAAAGCTCACCTACCCCTTACCATCAACTATCAAATTCACGTACCTGACAGCATCACACCTCAGACTCACCTACCACCCATCAAATATCAAAGCTCACCTACCCCTTATGATCAACTATCAAACTCACGTCCCAGCATCACACCCAGACTCACCTACCACCCATCAAATATCAAGCTCACCTACCCCTGATCACCTACCGGCGCCACCCGACAGCATCACACATCAGACTCACCTACCACCCATCAAATATCAAGCTCACCTACCCCTTATCATCAACTATCAGGTTCACCACCAACAGCATCACACATCAGACTCACCTATCACCCATCAAATATCAAGCTCACCTACCCCTTATCATCAACTATCAGATTCACCTACCTGACAGCATCACACATCAGACTCGCCTACCATCCATCAAATATCAAGCTCACCTACCCCTTATCATCAACTATCAGGTCCACCTACCCGACAGCATCACACATCAGACTCACCTACCTGACAGCATCACACATCAGACTCACCTACCCCTTATCATCAACTATCAGGTTCACCTACCAGACAGCATCACACATCAGACTCACCTACCACCCATCAAATATCAAGCTCACCTACCCCTTATGATCAACTATCAGGTTCACCTACCCGACAGCATCACACATCAGACTCACCTACCTGACAGCATCACACATCAGACTCACCTACCCCTTATCATCAACTATCAGGTTCACCTACCAGACAGCATCACACATCAGAATCGCCTACCATCCATCAAATATCAAAGCTCACCTACCCCTTATCAACTATCAGGTTCACCTACCCGACAGCATCAAACATCAGACTCACCTACCGCCCATCAAATATCAAAGCTCACCTACCCCTTATCATCAACTATCAGGTTCACCTACCCGACAGCATCACACATCAGACTCACCTACCCCTCCCTTATCATCAACTATCAGGTTCACCTACCAGACAGCATCACACATCAGACTCACCTACCTGACAGCATCACACATCACTCACCTACCCCTTATCATCAACTATCAGATTCACCTACCTGACAGCATCACACATCAGACTCGCCTACCATCCATCAAATATCAAAGCTCACCTACCCCTTATAAACAACTATCAGGTTCACCTACCCGACAGCATCAAACATCAGACTCACCTACCGCCCATCAAATAACAAAGCTCACCTACCCCTTATCATCAACTATCAGGTTCACCTACCCGACAGCATCAAACATCAGACTCACCTACCGCCCATCAAATATCAAGCTCACCTACACCTTACCATCAACTATCAGGTTCACCTACCCGACAGCATCATACATCAGACTCACCTACCTGACAGCATCACACATCAGACTCACCTACCCCTTATCATCAACTATCAGGTTCACCTACCCGACAGCATCAAACATCAGACTCACCTACTACCTATCAAATATCAAGCTCACCTATCCCTTATCATCAACTATCAGGTTCACCTACCCGACAGCATCACACATCAGAATCGCCTACCACCCATCAAATATCAAGCTCACCTACCGCTCAAAGTATCAGCCTCACTTACATGTCATCACATAGCAGACTCAGGCAGGTTTAACATCTGCGTTTGTCTCTCCGTGCAAAATCAGTTTTTGAAACCGTCTCAAAATCCACAAAAGTTGATTTCAATGTGTTGTAAAAACCATCCCCCGCTCTGCGTTTGGAGCATTTCTGTCCGGTATCCGCTCCTTTGGGGGGAGAAAAAAGTTGGATTTGCAGAACTCAAAAATAAGGAGAGATGGACGGCGACAAGTCATTAAATATCTGGCTCACCTACCCCTCGTCATCAACTGTCAGGCTCACCTACCCCTCGTCATCAATTGTCAAGCTCACCTACCCCTCGTCATCAACTGTCAAGCTCACCTACCCCTCGTCATCAACTGTCAGGCTCACCTACCCCTCGTCATCAACTGTCAGGCTCACCTACCCCTCGTCATCAACTGTCAAGCTCACCTACCCCTCGTCATCAACTGTCAAGCTCAGCTACCCCTCATCAACTGTCAAGCTCACCTACCCCTCGTCATCAACTGTCAAGCTCACCTACCCCTCGTCATCAACTGTCAAGCTCACCTACCCCTCGTCATCAACTGTCAAGCTCACCTACCCCTCGTCATCAACTGTCAAGCTCACCTACCCCTCATCATCAACTGTCAGGCTCACCTACCCCTCTTCATCAAATATCAGGCTCATCTACCTGTCATCATTAAATAGCAGGCCCACCTACACCTCATTATCAAATAGCAGATTATCTTACCCCTCTTATCAGCCTAACCATCCTCAAATATCACTCGCCTACATGACATCATAAAATCTAAGGTTTACCTATTGCTATTAAGGAAATATCCGGCTCCCTTACCTATCACATAGCAGACTCATTATTACATATCAGGGTCACTTACCTGTCATCATATATCAGGGTCACCTACCTCGTATCAATATATAATGTCCCTTTCCATCTACCATTGTACTATACCTTCCAACTGTATAACTACACGTACCCTCTATATAACCGCATATCTACCTGTATACACATACCCTCTATATAACCGCATATCTACCCGTATACAGGCGCCCTCTATATAACCGCATATCTGCCCGTATACAGGTACCCTCTATATAACCGCATATCTACCTGTATACACATACCCTCTATATAACCGCATATCTACCCGTATACACATACCCTCTATATAACCGCATATCTACCTGTATACAGGTACCCTCTATATAACCGCATATCTACCTGTATACAGGTACCCTCTATATAACCGCATATCTACCTGTATACAGGTACCCTCTATATAACCGCATATCTACCCGTATACAGGTACTCTCTATATAACCGCATATCTACCTGTATACACATACCCTCTATATAACCGCATATCTGCCTGTATACACATACCCTCTATATAACCGCATATCTACCTGTATACAGGTACCCTCTATATAACCGCATATCTACCTGTATACAGGTACCCTCTATATAACCGCATATCTACCCGTATACAGGTACTCTCTATATAACCGCATATCTACCTGTATACACATACCCTCTATATAACCGCATATCTGCCTGTATACACATACCCTCTATATAACCGCATATCTGCCTGTATACAGGTACCCTCTATATAACCGCATATCTACCTGTATACAGGTACCCTCTATATAACCGCATATCTACCCGTATACAGGTACTCTCTATATAACCGCATATCTACCTGTATACACATACCCTCTATATAACCGCATATCTGCCTGTATACACATACCCTCTATATAACCGCATATCTACCTGTATACAGGTACCCTCTATATAACCGCATATCTACCTGTATACAGGTACCCTCTATATAACCGCATATCTACCCGTATACAGGTACTCTCTATATAACCGCATATCTACCCGTATACACATACCCTCTATATAACCGCATATCTGCCCGTATACAGGCGCCCTCTATATAACCGCATGTCTACCTGTATACACATACCCTCTATATAACCGCATATCTGCCCGTATACAGGCGCCCTCTATATAACCGCATATCTGCCCGCATACAGGTACCCTCTATATAACCGCATATCTACCCGTATACAGGCGCCCTCTATATAACCACATATCCCCGTACCCCCACTGTATACAACACCCGGCAGGCGCCCTCTATATAACCGCATATCTACCTGTATACACATACCCTCTATATAACCGCATATCTGCCCGTATACACATACCCTCTATATAACCACATATCTGCCCGTATACACATACCCTCTATATAACCGCATATCTGCCCGTATACACATACCCTCTATATAACCGCATATCTGCCCGTATACACATACCCTCTATATAACCGCATATCTGCCCGTATACACATACCCTCTATATAACCGCATATCTACCTGTATACACATACCCTCTATATAACCGCATATCTACCTGTATACACATACCCTCTATATAACCGCATATCTACCTGTATACAGGCGCCCTCTATATAACCGCATATCTACCTGTATACTCATACCCTCTTTATAACCGCATATCTACCTGTATACACATACCCTCTATATAACCGCATATCTACCTGTATACAGATACTCTCTATATAACCGCATATCTACCTGTATACTCATACCCTCTTTATAACCGCATATCTACCTGTATACAGATACTCTCTATATAACCGCATATCTACCTGTATACACATACCCTCTATATAACCACATATCTACCTGTATACTCATACCCTCTTTATAACCGCATATCTACCTGTATACAGATACTCTCTATATAACCGCATATCTACCTGTATACACATACCCTCTATATAACCGCATATCTACCTGTATACTCATACCCTCTTTATAACCGCATATCTACCTGTATACAGATACTCTCTATATAACCGCATATCTACCTGTATACACATACCCTCTATATAACCGCATATCTACCTGTATACAGGCGCCCTCTATATAACCGCATATCTGCCCGTATACACATACCCTCTATATAACCGCATATCTACCTGTATACAGGCGCCCTCTATATAACCGCATATCTGCCCGTATACACATACCCTCTATATAACCGCATATCTGCCCGTATACAGGCGCCCTCTATATAACCGCATATCTACCTGTATACAGGCGCCCTCTATATAACCGCATATCTACCTGTATACACATACCCTCTATATAACCACATATCTGCCCGTATACAGGCGCCCTCTATATAACTGCATATCTACCTGTATACAGGCGCCCTCTATATAACCGCATATCTACCTGTATACACATACCCTCTATATAACCACATATCTACCCGTATACAGGTACCCTCTATATAACCACATATCTACCTGTATACACATACCCTCTATATAACCGCATATCTACCCGTATACACATACCCTCTATATAACCGCATATCTACCTGTATACACATACCCTCTATATAACCACATATCTACCTGTATACACATACCCTCTATATAACCGCATATCTACCCGTATACACATACCCTCTATATAACCACATATCTACCTGTATACACATACCCTCTATATAACCGCATATCTACCCGTATACACATACCCTCTATATAACCGCATATCTACCCGTATACAGGTACTCTCTATATAACCGCATATCTACCTGTATACACATACTCTCTATATAACCACATATCTACCCGTATACAGGCGCCCTCTATATAACCGCATATCTACCTGTATACACATACTCTCTATATAACCGCATATCTACCTGTATACACATACCCTCTATATAACCGCATATCTACCTGTATACAGATACTCTCTATATAACCGCATATCTACCTGTATACAGGTACCCTCTATATAACCACATATCTACCTGTATACTCATACCCTCTTTATAACCGCATATCTACCTGTATACACATACCCTCTATATAACCGCATATCTGCCCGTATACACATACCCTCTATATAACCGCATATCTACCTGTATACAGGCGCCCTCTATATAACCGCATATCTGCCCGTATACACATACCCTCTATATAACCGCATATCTACCTGTATACAGGCGCCCTCTATATAACCACATATCTGCCCGTATACACATACCCTCTATATAACCGCATATCTACCTGTATACAGGCGCCCTCTATATAACCGCATATCTACCTGTATACACATACCCTCTATATAACCACATATCTGCCCGTATACAGGCGCCCTCTATATAACTGCATATCTACCTGTATACAGGCGCCCTCTATATAACCGCATATCTACCTGTATACACATACCCTCTATATAACCGCATATCTACCTGTATACACATACTCTCTATATAACCGCATATCTACCCGTATACAGATACCCTCTATATAACCGCATATCTACCTGTATACAGGTACCCTCTATATAACCGCATATCTGCCCGTATACACATACCCTCTATATAACCGCATATCTACCTGTATACAGATACTCTCTATATAACCGCATATCTACCTGTATACAGGTACCCTCTATATAACCACATATCTACCTGTATACACATACCCTCTATATAACCGCATATCTACCCGTATACACATACCCTCTATATAACCGCATATCTACCCGTATACAGGTACTCTCTATATAACCGCATATCTACCTGTATACACATACCCTCTTTATAACCGCATATCTACCCGTATACACATACCCTCTATATAACCACATATCTACCCGTATACAGGCGCCCTCTATATAACCGCATATCTACCTGTATACACATACCCTCTATATAACCGCATATCTACCCGTATACACATACTCTCTATATAACCACATATCTACCCGTATACAGGCGCCCTCTATATAACCACATATCTACCCGTATACAGGTACTCTCTATATAACCGCATATCTACCTGTATACACATACCCTCTATATAACCGCATATCTACCCGTATACAGGCGCCCTCTATATAACCACATATCTACCCGTATACAGGTACTCTCTATATAACCGCATATCTACCCGTATACAGGTACTCTCTATATAACCGCATATCTACCTGTATACAGGCCCCCTCTATATAACCGCATATCTACCTGTATACAGGCGCCCTCTATATAACCACATATCTACCCGTATACAGGCCCCCTCTATATAACCGCATATCTACCTGTATACAGGCGCCCTCTATATAACCGCATATCTACCTGTATACACATACCCTCTATATAACCGCATATCTACCCGTATACAGGCGCCCTCTATATAACCGCATATCTACCCGTATACAGGCGCCCACTATATAACCGCATATCTGCCCGTATACAGGCGCCCTCTATATAACCACATATCTACCCGTATACAGGCGCCCTCTATATAACCGCATATCTACCTGTATACACATACCCTCTATATAACCGCATATCTACCTGTATACACATACCCTCTATATAACCGCATATCTACCTGTATACAGGTACCCTCTATATAACCGCATATCTACCCGTATACAGGTACCCTCTATATAACCGCATATCTACCTGTACACAGATACTCTCTATATAACCGCATATCTACCCGTATACAGGCGCCCTCTATATAACCGCATATCTACCTGTATACAGGCGCCCTCTATATAACCGCATATCTACCTGTATACAGATACTCTCTATATAACCGCATATCTACCTGTATACAGGCTCCCTCTATATAACTACATATCTACCTGTATACACATACCCTCTATATAACCGCATATCTGCCCGTATACAGGCGCCCTCTATATAACCGCATATCTACCCGTATACAGGTACCCTCTATATAACCACATATCTACCTGTATACACATACCCTCTATATAACCGCATATCTGCCCGTATACAGGTACCCTCTATATAACCACATATCTACCTGTATACACATACCCTCTATATAACCGCATATCTACCTGTATACAGGCGCCCTCTATATAACCGCATATCTACCCGTATACACATACCCTCTATATAACCGCATATCTGCCCGTATACAGGCCCTCTATATAACCGCATATCTACCCGTATACAGGTACCCTCTATATAACCACATATCTACCTGTATACACATACCCTCTATATAACCACATATCTACCCGTATACAGGTACCCTCTATATAACCACATATCTACCTGTATACACATACCCTCTATATAACCGCATATCTGCCCGTATACACATACCCTCTATATAACCGCATATCTACCTGTATACACATACCCTCTATATAACCGCATATCTACCTGTATACATATACCCTCTATATAACCACATATCTACCTGTATACACATACCCTCTATATAACCGCATATCTACCTGTATACACATACCCTCTATATAACCGCATATCTACCCGTATACACATACCCTCTATATAACCGCATATCTACCCGTATACAGGCGCCCTCTATATAACCACATATCTACCCGTATACAGGCGCCCTCTATATAACCGCATATCTACCTGTATACAGATACTCTCTATATAACCGCATATCTACCTGTATACACATACCCTCTATATAACCGCATATCTACCTGTATACACATACCCTCTATATAACCGCATATCTACCTGTATACACATACCCTCTATATAACCACATATCTACCTGTATACACATACCCTCTATATAACCGCATATCTACCCGTATACAGGTACTCTCTATATAACCGCATATCTACCTGTATACACATACCCTCTATATAACCGCATATCTGCCCGTATACACATACCCTCTATATAACCGCATATCTACCCGTATACAGGCGCCCTCTATATAACCGCATATCTACCCGTATACAGGCACCCTCTATATAACCGCATATCTACCCGTATACAGGCGCCCTCTATATAACCACATATCTACCCGTATACAGGCGCCCTCTATATAACCGCATATCTACCTGTATACAGATACTCTCTATATAACCGCATATCTACCTGTATACAGATACCCTCTATATAACCGCATATCTACCTGTATACACATACCCTCTATATAACCGCATATCTACCTGTATACACATACCCTCTATATAACCACATATCTACCTGTATACACATACCCTCTTTATAACCGCATATCTACCTGTATACAGATACTCTCTATATAACCGCATATCTACCTGTATACACATACCCTCTATATAACCGCATATCTACCTGTATACAGGCGCCCTCTATATAACCGCATATCTGCCCGTATACACATACCCTCTATATAACCGCATATCTACCTGTATACAGGCGCCCTCTATATAACCGCATATCTGCCCGTATACACATACCCTCTATATAACCGCATATCTACCTGTATACAGGCGCCCTCTATATAACCGCATATCTGCCCGTATACACATACCCTCTATATAACCGCATATCTGCCCGTATACAGGCGCCCTCTATATAACCGCATATCTACCTGTATACACATACCCTCTATATAACCACATATCTACCTGTATACACATACCCTCTATATAACCGCATATCTACCCGTATACAGGTACTCTCTATATAACCACATATCTGCCCGTATACAGGCGCCCTCTATATAACCACATATCTACCTGTATACAGGTACTCTCTATATAACCGCATATCTACCCGTATACAGGCACCCTCTATATAACCACATATCTACCTGTATACAGGCGCCCTCTATATAACCGCATATCTACCCGTATACAGGTACTCTCTATATAACCACATATCTACCTGTATACAGGTACTCTCTATATAACCTCCTTCTTAGCCAGTAATAGAATATAAATGATTTTACAGGGTCCTTGATCCTCACCTTTTGGAGGACGCCATCACCACTAGGGGGCTCTGATTTCCCTGCTGTTGCTCCTGCCGGGCAGTATGAGCATGCGCCGCCTATAAAAAGCCCCGCCTAGATGTGACGTCATTAGTCTGCGACCAATGTGAGCGGACACGTGACAACAATGTTCGGAACATTGAAAACTATAATCGATGGAGGTAAGTACAATATGGCAGTCCTGATGTGTGGCCCCAGGGGCCCTGCATAATAACACTACATACTTATATACCCCTGTACTGCCCCCTATAACATTACATACTTATATACCCCCTGTACTGCCCCCTATAACACTACATACTTATACCCCTGTACTGTACTGCCCCCTATAACATTACATACTTATATACCCCTGTACTGTACTGCCCCCTATAACACTACATACTTATACCCCTGTACTGTACTGCCCCCTATAACACTACATACTTATATACCCCTGTACTGTACTGCCCCCTATAACACTACATACTTATATACCCCTGTACTGTACTGCCCCCTATAACATTACATACTTATATACCCCTGTACTGTACTGCCCCCTATAACATTACATACTTATATACCCCTGTACTGTACTGCCCCCTATAACATTACATACTTATATACCCCTGTACTGTACTGCCCCCTATAACATTACATACTTATATACCCCTGTACTGCCCCCTATAACATTACATACTTATATACCGCTGTACTGTACTGCCCCCTATAACACTACATACTTATATACCCCTGTACTGTACTGCCCCTTATAACATTACATACTTATACCCCGCGACTGCCCCCGCGCTATAACATTACATACTTATATACCCCTGTACTGTACTGCCCCCTATAACATTACATACTTATATACCCCTGTACTGTACTGCCCCCTATAACATTACATACTTATATACCCCTGTACTGTACTGCCCCCTATAACATTACATACTTATATACCCCTGTACTGTACTGCCCCCTATAACATTACATACTTATATACCCCTGTACTGTACTGCCCCCTATAACATTACATACTTATATACCCCTGTACTGTACTGCCCCCTATAACATTACATACTTATATACCTTTGTACTGTACTGCCCCTATAACATTACATACTTATATACCCCTGTACTGTACTGCCCCCTATAACACTACATACTTATATACCCCTGTACTGTACTGCCCCCTATAACACTACATACTTATATACCCCTGTACTGTACTGCCCCCTATAACATTACATACTTATATACCCCTGTACTGTACTGCCCCCTATAACACTACATACTTATATACCCCTGTACTGTACTGCCCCCTATAACATTACATACTTATATACCCCTGTACTGTACTGCCCCCTATAACATTACGTACTTATATACCCCTGTACTGTACTGCCCCCTATAACATTACGTACTTATATACCCCTGTACTGCCCCCTATAACATTACATACTTATATACCCCTGTACTGTACTGCCCCCTATAACATTACGTACTTATATATCCCTGTACTGCCCCCTATAACATTACATACTTATATACCCCTGTACTGTACTGCCCCCTATAACACTACATACTTATATACCCCTGTACTGTACTGCCCCCTATAACACTACATACTTATATACCCCTGTACTGTACTGCCCCCTATAACATCACATACTTATATACCCCTGTACTGTACTGCCCCCTATAACATCACATACTTATATACCCCTGTACTGTACTGCCCCCTATAACATTACATACTTATATACCCCTGTACTGTACTGCCCCTTATAACATTACATACTTATATACCCCTGTACTGTACTGCCCCCTATAACATTACATACTTATATACCGCTGTACTGTACTGCCCCCTATAACACTACATACTTATATACCCCTGTACTGTACTGCCCCCTATAACACTACATACTTATATACCCCTGTACTGTACTGCCCCCTATAACACTACATACTTATATACCCCTGTACTGTACTGCCCCCTATAACATTACATACTTATATACCCCTGTACTGTACTGCCCCCTATAACACTACATACTTATATACCCCTGTACTGTACTGCCCCCTATAACATTACATACTTATATACCCCTGTACTGTACTGCCCCCTATAACATTACATACTTATATACCCCTGTACTGTACTGCCCCCTATAACACTACATACTTATATACCCCTGTACTGTACTGCCCCCTATAACATTACATACTTATATACCCCTGTACTGTACTGCCCCCTATAACATTACATACTTATATACCCCTGTACTGTACTGCCCCCTATAACACTACATACTTATATACCCCTGTACTGTACTGCCCCCTATAACATTACATACTTATATACCCCTGTACTGTACTGCCCCCTATAACATTACATACTTATATACCCCTGTACTGTACTGCCCCCTATAACATTACGTACTTATATACCACTGTACTGTACTGCCCCCTATAACACTACGTACTTATATACCCCTGTACTGTACTGCCCCCTATAACATTACGTACTTATATACCCCTGTACTGCCCCCTATAACATTACATACTTATATACCCCTGTACTGTACTGCCCCCTATAACATTACATACTTATATACCCCTGTACTGTACTGCCCCCTATAACACTACATACTTATATACCCCTGTACTGTACTGCCCCCTATAACACTACGTACTTATATACCCCTGTACTGTACTGCCCCCTATAACATTACGTACTTATATACCCCTGTACTGTACTGCCCCCTATAACATTACGTACTTATATACCCCTGTACTGTACTGCCCCCTATAACACTACATACTTATATACCCCTGTACTGTACTGCCCCCTATAACATTACATACTTATATACCCCTGTACTGTACTGCCCCCTATAACATTACATACTTATATACCTTTGTACTGTACTGCCCCTATAACATTACATACTTATATACCCCTGTACTGTACTGCCCCCTATAACACTACATACTTATATACCCCTGTACTGTACTGCCCCCTATAACACTACGTACTTATAAACCCCTGTATTGTACTGTCCCTCCCCTTAATGGATCCCTCTCTACCTGTACTGTCCCTCCCCTTAATGGATCCCTCTCCACCTGTATTGTACTGTCCCCTCCCCCTTAATGGATCCCTCTCCACCTGTATTGTACTGTCCCATCCCCCTTAATGGATCCCTCTCCACCTGTATTGTACTGTCCCCTCCCCCTTAATGGATCCCTCTCCACCTGTATTGTACTGTCCCCTCCCCCTTAATGGATCCCTCTCCACCTGTACTGTACTGTCCCTCCCCTTAATGGATCCCTCTCTACCTGTATTGTACTGTCCCCTACCCTTAATGGATCCCTCTCCACCTGTATTGTACTGTCCCTCCCCTTAATGGATCCCTCTCCACCTGTATTGTACTGTCCCTCCCCTTAATGGATCCCTCTCCACCTGTATTGTACTGTCCCTCCCCTTAATGGATCCCTCTCCACCTGTCTTGTACTGTCCCCTCCACCTAATGGATCCCTCTCTACCTGTATTGTACTGTCCCTTCCCCTTAATGGATCCCTCTCCATCTGTACTGTCCCCCACTTAATGGATCCCTCTTCACCTCTACTGTCCACCCCTTAATGGATTCCTCTCCACCTGTAGTGTACTGTCCCCTCCACCTAATGGATCCCTCTCCATCTGTAGTGTACTGTCCCCCCCCTTAATGGATCCCTCTCCTCCTGTACTCTATTGTCCCCTCCCCTTAATGGATCCCTCTCCACCAGTACTGCCCCTCCCCTTTATGGATCCCTCTCCACCTGTACTGTCCCCCCCTTTTAATGGATCCCTCTCCACCTGTATTGTACTGTCCCTTCCCCTTAATGGATCCCTCTCCATCTGTACTGTCCCCCACTTAATGGATCCCTCTTCACCTCTACTGTCCACCCCTTAATGGATTCCTCTCTACCTGTAGTGTACTGTCCCCTCCACCTAATGGATCCCTCTCCATCTGTAGTGTACTGTCCCCCCCTTAATGGATCCCTCTCCTCCTGTACTCTATTGTCCCCTCCCCTTAATGGATCCCTCTCCACCTCTACTGCCCCCCCTTAATGGATTCCTCTCCACCTTTACTGTCCACCCCATAATGGATCCCTCTCCACCTGTAGTGTACTGTCCCCCCTTAATGGATCCCTCTACCTGTACTGTCCCCTCCACCTAATGGATCCCTCTCCACCTGTATTGTACTGCCCCCCCCCCCCCACTGGATCCCTCTCCACTTGTATTGTACTGTCCCCTCCACCTAATGGATCCCTCTCCATCTGTACTGCCCTTCCCCTTTATGGATCCCTCTCCACCTGTACTGTCCCCCCCTTTTAATGGATCCCTCTCCACCTGTATTGTACTGTCCCCTCCCCCTTAATGGATGCCTCTCCACCTCTATTGCCCCCCCTTAATGGATCCCTCTCCATCTCTACTGCCCCCCTTAATGGATCCCTCTCCACCTGTATTGTACTGCCCCCCCTACTGGATCCCTCTCCACCTGTATTGTACTGTCCCCTCCACCTAATGGATCCCTCTACCTGTATTGTACTGTCCCCTCCCCTTAATGGATCCCTCTCCATCTGTACTGCCCCCACTTAATGGATCCCTCTCTACCTGTATTGTACTGTCCCCTCCCCTTAATGGATCCCTCTCCATCTGTACTGCCCCCACTTAATGGATCCCTCTCCACCTGTACTGTCCCCCCCTTTTAATGGATCCCTCTCCACCTGTATTGTACTGCCCCCTCCCCCCTACTGGATCCCACTCCACTTGTATTATACTATCTCCTCCACCTAATGGATCCCTCTCTACCTGTATTGTATTGTCCCCTCCCCTTAATGGATCCCTCTCCATCTGTACTGTCCCCCACTTAATGGATCCCTCTTCACCTCTACTGTCCTGTCCCCCCTTAATGGATCCCTTTCCTCCTGTACTCTATTGTCCCCTCCCCTTAATGGATCCCTCTCCACCTGTACTGTACTGCTCCCCCCTTACTGGATCCCTCTCCACCTGTATTGTACTGCTCCCCCCTTACTGGATCCCTCTCCACCTGTACTGTACTGCTCCCCCCCTTACTGGATCCCTCTCCACCTGTATTGTACTGCTCCCCCCCTTACTGGATCCCTCCCCACCTGTATTGTACTGCTCCCCCCTTACTGGATCCCTCTCCACCTGTACTGTACTGCTCCCCCCCCTTACTGGATCCCTCTCCACCTCTATTGCCCCCCCTTAATGGATCCCTCTCCACCTGTACTGTACTGCTCCCCCCCTTACTGGATCCCTCTCCACCTGTATTGTACTGCTCCCCCCTTACTGGATCCCTCTCCACCTGTACTGTACTGCTCCCCCCCTTACTGGATCCCTCTCCACCTGTATTGTACTGTCCCCTCCACCTTAATGGATCCCTCTCTACCTGTAGTGTACTGCCCCTCCCCTTAATGGATCCCTCTCCACCTGTATTGTACTGTCCATCCCCTTAATGGATCCCTCTCCACCTGTAGTGTGCTGTCCCCCCTTTTAATGGATCCCTCTCCACCTGTACTGTACTGCTCCCCCCCACTGGATCCCTCTCCACCTCTATTGCCCCCCCCCTTAATGGATCCCTCTCCACCTGTATTGTACTGCTCCCCCCCTTACTGGATCCCTCTCCACCTGTACTGTACTGCTCCCCCCCTTACTGGATCCCTCTCCACCTCTATTGCTCCCCCCCTTACTGGATCCCTCTCCACCTGTGCTGTACTGCTCCCCCCCCCTTACTGGATCCCTCTCCACCTGTAGTGTACTGTCCCCTCCCCTTAATGGATACGTCTCCATCTGTACTGTCCCCCACTTAATGGATCCCTCTTCACCTCTACTGCCACCCCATAATGGATCCCTCTCCACCTGTACTGTCCCCTCCACCTAATGGATCCCTCTCCATCTGTAGTGTACTGTCCCCCCCCTTAATGGATCCCTCTCCATCTGTAGTGTACTGTCCCCCCCTTAATGGATCCCTCTCCATCTGTAGTGTACTGTCCCCCCCCTTTTAATGGATCCCTCTCCACCTGTACTGTACTGCTCCCCCCTTACTGGATCCCTCTCCACCTGTATTGTACTGCTCCCCCCTTACTGGATCCCTCTCCACCTGTACTGTACTGCTCCCCCCCCTTACTGGATCCCTCTCCACCTTTATTGCCCCTCCCTTAATGGATCCCTCTCCACCTGTGCTGTACTGCTCCCCCCCTTACTGGATCCCTCTCCACCTGTATTGTACTGCTCCCCCCTTACTGGATCCCTCTCCACCTGTACTGTACTGCTCCCCCCCCCCTTACTGGATCCCTCTCCACCTCTATTGCCCCTCCCTTAATGGATCCCTCTCCACCTGTGCTGTACTGCTCCCCCCCTTACTGGATCCCTCTCCACCTGTAGTGTGCTGCTCCCCCCCCTTACTGGATCCCTCTCCACCTGTATTGTGCTGCTCCCCCCCTTACTGGATCCCTCTCCACCTGTAGTGTACTGCTCCCCCCTTACTGGATCCCTCTCCACCTCTATTGCCCCCCCTTAATGGATCCCTCTCCACCTATATTGCCCCCCCCCCTTACTGGATCCCTCTCCACCTGTATTGTACTGTCCCTCTCCACCTTTATTGTACTGCTCCCCCCTTACTGGATCCCTCTCCACCTGTACTGTACTGCTCCCCCCCCTTACTGGATCCCTCTCCACCTCTATTGCCCCCCCTTAATGGATCCCTCTCCACCTGTATTGTACTGCTCCCCCCTTACTGGATCCCTCTCCACCTGTACTGTACTGCTCCCCCCTTACTGGATCCCTCTCCACCTCTATTGCCCCCCCCTTACTAGATCCCTCTCCACCTGTGCTGTACTGCTCCCCCCCCTTACTGGATCCCTCTCCACCTGTAGTGTACTGTCCCCTCCCCTTAATGGATACGTCTCCATCTGTACTGTCCCCCACTTAATGGATCCCTCTTCACCTCTACTGCCACCCCATAATGGATCCCTCTCCACCTGTACTGTCCCCTCCACCTAATGGATCCCTCTCCATCTGTAGTGTACTGTCCCCCCCTTAATGGATCCCTCTCCATCTGTAGTGTACTGTCCCCCCCCCCCCCCCCCCCCTTAATGGATCCCTCTCCATCTGTAGTGTACTGTCCCCCCCTTAATGGATCCCTCTCCATCTGTAGTGTACTGTCCCCCCTTAATGGATCCCTCTCCATCTGTAGTGTACTGTCCCCCCCTTAATGGATCCCTCTCCATCTGTAGTGTACTGTCCCCCCCTTAATGGATCCCTCTCCATCTGTAGTGTACTGTCCCCCCCTTAATGGATCCCTCTCCATCTGTAGTGTACTGTCCCCCCCTTAATGGATCCCTCTCCATCTGTAGTGTCCTCCCCCCCCCCTTTAATGGATCCCTCTCCATCTGTAGTGTACTGTCCCCTCCCCTTAATGGATCCCTCTCCATCTGTAGTGTACTGTCCCCCCCCCCCCTTTAATGGATCCCTCTCCACCTGTACTGTACTGCTCCCCCCTTACTGGATCCCTCTCCACCTGTATTGTACTGCACCCCCCCTTACTGGATCCCTCTCCACCTGTACTGTACTGCTCCCCCCCCTTACTGGATCCCTCTCCACCTCTATTGCCCCTCCCTTAATGGATCCCTCTCCACCTGTGCTGTACTGCTCCCCCACTTACTGGATCCCTCTCCACCTGTATTGTGCTGCTCCCCCCTTCCTGGATCCCTCTCCACCTGTATTGTGCTGCTCCCCCCCTTACTGGATCCCTCTCCACCTGTGCTGTACTGCTCCCCCCCTTACTGGATCCCTCTCCACCTGTGCTACCTTACCCTGCCTCTGCTTTTAGCTCCCTTGCATCCCCTTCTATCCTTTTGTCTCCCCCACTGTCGGGCATCGGCCCACCCTTATGCCTCACGTGACTTACCTTGTACAGGTCTGAAGATCTTCTTGCGGCCTCTATACTGTACCAGGGTTGTGAGGAGAAAAAACGAACCCCAAGAGGGGGCCCATGGGATGATAAATGATAATGGGGGGTACACCCAGCCGCTGCCCGATGAGCCGTACTGGGAGGATCTGCAGCCCCTCCCCGATGTCAGCCCCAGGTACACTGCTCGCAGAAGCACGCACCGTGATGGCAAGAGGCCAGGCCGAAAAGACACTGCCAGCTTTGTAAAGCCTGAGGTGCCGCTGAGCCGCCTGCAGGTGAGGACCCCTCCCCGTATCTGTCCCCTGGTGCCTCTCACCTCTATAGGTAACCCGCACCTCTTGTCTTCTCAGGCTACAGACAGTATCATCTCCATTGTGTTTGGATTGAAGCGACTGGCCTGGGCCCATGTGGACCACACCTTGACAGTCAGAGACTGGCAGCAGCATGAATGGGTCCATCTGGTGAGGGGGAAGCAGCAGCCGCATCCCGACCTCTACCTGGCGGATGTAAGTGCATTCCCGTACCTGGCTCTGCTGCCGGCTGTGCTGGAGGTTAATGGCTCTTCTGCTTTCAGGTGTCCTCTGCAGTCTCCGGATTCCCCGCAGCAGGCGTCTACATCCTGGAGAAAAGCTCCCTCTCCTCCCAGAACGCCTCCATGTTTCCGGTGACGCTGCACTTACGGATAGTGGAAGCCATGCTGTATGCGCTACTGAACCCGGGGGTATATAGCAGAGCAGGAGCACAGGGTCTTCAGTATGGGCCGCACCACAGTAGGGAAGCATTTTGACATCATGGTGGGTGGCTCTAAAACCAGTGGTGTGGACTTGGTACAGCGGCTGGTGGAAGAGGCTACCACAAGAGAGCGGCCACGGATCCACTTCACTCAGGACCTCATCTTCCAGTACAAGCACAGACTCCATCCCCGAGGGCAGATCCGCAACGAGGAAATGTGTGACGCCCTGCTGCAGGCCATCGCTTTCTATGATCTGACCAGGAAACCTGACACATAGAGGCAGGATGGAGTGGCAGTGGTCCGCCTCCGTGTGGGGAAACAGTCAGTATGGTCACTGATCTAGGCCCCTTGTATAGTGATATTACATGAATGGATGCCATTGTCGCTCTCACATGTCCAGCCTGGACCCAAGGCCTGTCCTCAGAGTTATTCCTCTATTGGGGGCTCAGACACATGACCTCATATCGTGACATCATCCAAGTGTCCTGACTGCTTGCATCAGTTGTAGATCTGAGGAATGGGGTGTAGGGGCCGGATCTGCTATTCCGGCCATGACAGTGCATTGGCTGGGGGGAGGTAAGTCTGAATACCGCCTTGGCTACAGCCGAATTCACACACTGTGGTTATGGGGCAGCCCTACAGTTCATGTCAGTGACCGCTCCAGGATCAGCAGCTACACTAGGACGAAATAAACGTGTATTGATTAAATCCTACAGATTCGTGCATTTCTGTGAGGTCACATGATCCCTCTCGGCCAGTCCAGGCCCAGAATGATGGGGCAGACACCAGAGGTAGATGGCGCTTTATTTAAAGCCTCCTTTAATATTCCAGAATGTAAAAAAGAAAATCATTTGTAAATACAAGAAATCCTGGGAAGAATAAAAACCCCTGTAAAAGTCCGTGGCAGAGGCCTCCGGCTCACAGAGCTGCTCTCCGGCCTCCCTGCCGCCCCCACTATCAGTCATCCCATAAATAATAGATTTGCACAGATAAATAAAATTAATTATTACATCCTCTGATTGGAAGATCAAGTCCTTTATACAAGACGGGACGCGCAGAGTCCTCGCTCAGGGGAAGGCCGAGGCCAGACTGCTTAGTGTCGCTTTGGGTAACTCTAGATGGATTCCCTCTAGATAGTGAAGAAACCTGGGGAGACAAAATGTGGGGGTCAATATGCAGGCTACAGATTCATTAGCCAGTCCATGCATTCCTCCATGCTGATGGCTTCCCTCACCTCCTTTTAGTCTTGCCTTCCTCCTTAGTCTTCTGTAAGCGGCAGATACAGCGCAGGATCGGGAGGTACTCGGTCACATTGACTTGTCTGTTGCCCAGGCTGATGAAGGCCGGATGGGACAGCACATCCTTTACGACCGACAGCCGAGACTCAGCAGCGCTGTAAGAGAAGCAGAGAGCTGATCAGCCCCGGACTGCACATGGGGCCACCTGTCTGTGCAGCACCCCGGCACACTTACTCTGTAGGGGAAGCCTGCTGACTGAAGTGCACCTGTCCCCGAGTCTTGCTCACGTGCAGGGTCAGCTCCTCCGTGGGGTCTTTACCAGACCGTTTGCACAACTCCAAGGAAGAATCCAGGGAATGAGAGAGTCTGGAAGAACACTTATGGAAGGAGAGTGCCTCTATGAGAGCCCGGAGCTCCCCGCAGCTCTGAGCGCTCCACAAGTCCCTGCTCTCAGTCCGTAGCCCATCACAAAGTCCAGGCTTTAATCTGCTCCCTGTCCAGCTGGGGTTACAGGTCCGTGCAGGATCAGCCGTGTCACTCGTGCAGCAGTCCAGGAACGACATGTGGTCTGCAAACTCTGCCATCGAGTCCAGACACTGACACACCAGGACAGAGGCCTTCAGCTCTGCAGGGGACTGCGCCCTCTTCACTACACTCGCTGCCGACACCCCAGTCCTGACATCATCACTCTGCGAGACTCTCTTCTCTTCATGCTGCTTTGTGACAACACCAAGAACTTCATCCAGAGAGTTGGAGTCGCTTTCAAACAAGTCGCTGTCGTTGAGCAGCACCAGCTTCCGTCTGCGTTTCATGGTTGCAGACACTTTGACATCTGTGTCTTCTGCGGGACCATCACGGTCAGGCAGGGAGGCTGGCTGTGGGTACACACAAGCAGCGGGGGCCGTCGGCTCCTCCATGTGTATGGGCAACGGTACAAGGAACTCCAGATTACTGGATGTGAAATGAACGTTCCTGCTGTGAAAGTCTGTCAGCAACTGCAGGATCTCGTCCCAGTGCGCCACCTCCAGGATCTTCTCCTGAAATACAGGAGGGGGGAGTTATGTTTGGGGGTCTCCATGTCCTGGCTTTCTGACTGCTCTACCTTCTATGGCTCACTCACCTTCACAAAGCAGATGAGGCTGTCAGTCGGAGCTATGATGTTATTCACACCTAGCAGGTTCTCGGCACAGCCCACGTTACACCCTGGCACAGTTTCCGGATATCTGCAGGAAGTGCCATCGCTTGTCTTTGACATGTGAGTGTTGTGTTTTTCTGTAATAGAGAGATTACCTAATTCTGTATCTCAGTCTGTCGGACACCAGACTCACCCACCGCGGCTCCACACTCCTCCTCGGCACTAGCCACTTGGCTTACTCACCCGGAGCGGGCAGCGGCTTCTCCCTCCGTCCGCCCCCTCCACTGCGAGCCCAGAACTGCAGCTGCAGGAGGCTCCGTCTGATGTCACAGCTATTGGCACTCAGAAATGTCATCACATCCTTGGTGTCCGTCCGGAGGTTTTCAGCCAAACAAAGGACTTGGAAGAAACTGGCGACATTTACCTGAAACACAGGAAAGATCAGCAGGTGGAAGAAGAGAAGAAGACGACCACCTAGAGAATCCCCGGCAGCGAGCAGACCACTCACCACAGAAGGCGTATGGAAGGAAATCTCTTCAACTGATCCATCGAACACCATCCCAAATGTGGGATCTGAGAACAGAGAAGGGGTCACAGAGGCATCAGTAACTGGCTTATACCAGCGGAGAGGAGGCGACCGCACACGGACACGTGCAATACTCTGATCATGTCATCTGCCTGCCCCGTCATTAGCGTCTATATAACACCCCTCATGGTGGACCCAGCAGGCAGATCCATGAGGCACTGGTGCCCCCCCCCGTACTCACCGCTGGTCGTCAGAATTACCGGCCGCTTAGTCGTACTCATGAAAGTCTTAATGGCGCTAAGAAATCCAACATCATCATCAAAGATCACATCAACCTGCAAGACACAGAAGTGAGACACAGCTCGTACATGGGACCCCCAGACCTATAAGCCCCCCACCCCAATATACAAGAGCCAGAGATGAGGGACAGCTCGTACATGGGACCCCCAGACCTATAAGCCCCCCACCCCAATATACAAGAGCCAGAGATGAGAGACAGCTCGTACATGGGACCCCCAGACCTAGAGCCCCCCACCCCAATATACAAGAGCCAGAGAGGAGGGACAGCTCTTACATGGGACCCCCAGACCTAGAGCCCCCCACCCCAATACACAAGAGCCAGAGAGGAGGGACAGCTCGTACATGGGACCCCCAGACCTAGAGCCCCCCACCCCAATATACAAGAGCCAGAGAGGAGGGACAGCTCGTACATGGGACCCCCAGACCTATAAGCCCCCCACCCCAATACACAAGAGCCAGAGAGGAGGGACAGCTCGTACATGGGACCCCCAGACCTATAAGCCCCCCACCCCAATATACAAGAGCCAGAGATGAGGGACAGCTCGTACATGGGACCCCCAGACCTAGAGCCCCCACCCCAATATACAAGAGCCAGGGGGCAGCTCGTACATGGGACCCCCAGACCTAGAGCCCCCCACCCCAATATACAAGAGCCAGAGAGGAGGGACAGCTCGTACATGGGACCCCCAGACCTAGAGCCCCCCACCCCAATATACAAGAGCCAGAGAGGAGGGACAGCTCGTACATGGGACCCCCAGACCTATAAGCCCCCACCTCAATATACAAGAGCCAGAGAGGAGGGACAGCTCGTACACGGGACCCCCAGACCTATAAGCCCCCACCCCAATATACAAGAGCCAGAGAGGAGGGACAGCTCGTACATGGGACCCCCCAGACCTAGAGCCCCCCACCCCAATATACAAGAGCCAGAGAGGAGGGACAGCTCGTACATGGGACCCCCAGACCTATAAGCCCCCCACCCCAATATACAAGAGCCCAGCTCGTACATGGGACCCCCAGACCTAGAGCCCCCCACCCCAATATACAAGAGCCAGAGAGGAGGGACAGCTCGTACATGGGACCCCCAGACCTATAAGCCCCCACCCCAATATACAAGAGCCAGAGAGGAGGGACAGCTCGTACATGGGACCCCCGACCTAGAGCCCCCCACCCCAATATACAAGAGCCAGAGAGGAGGGACAGCTCGTACATGGGACCCCCAGACCTATAAGCCCCCCACCCCAATATACAAGAGCCAGAGAGGAGGGACAGCTCGTACATGGGACCCCCAGACCTAGAGCCCCCCACCCCAATATACAAGAGCCAGAGAGGAGGGACAGCTCGTACATGGGACCCCCAGACCTATGAGCCCCCCACCCCAATATACAAGAGCCAGAGAGGAGGGACAGCTCGTACATGGGACCCCCAGACCTAGAGCCCCCACCCCAATATACAAGAGCCAGAGAGGAGGGACAGCTCGTACATGGGACCCCCAGACCTAGAGCCCCCCACCCCAATATACAAGAGCCAGCTCGTACATGGGACCCCCAGACCTAGAGCCCCCCACCCCAATATACAAGAGCCAGAGAGGAGGGACAGCTCGTACATGGGACCCCCAGACCTATGAGCCCCCACCTCAATATACAAGAGCCAGAGAGGAGGGACAGCTCGTACATGGGACCCCCAGACCTATGAGCCCCCCACCTCAATACACAAGAGCCAGAGAGGAGGGACAGCTCGTACATGGGACCCCCAGACCTATAAGCCCCCACCCCAATATACAAGAGCCAGAGAGGAGGGACAGCTCGTACATGGGACCCCCAGACCTAGAGCCCCCCCCCCCCCCCCCCCACCCCAATATACAAGAGCCAGAGAGGAGGGACAGCTCGTACATGGGACCCCCAGACCTAGAGCCCCCCACCCCAATATACAAGAGCCAGAGAGGAGGGACAGCTCGTACATGGGACCCCCAGACCTAGAGCCCCCCACCTCAATACACAAGAGCCAGAGAGGAGGGACAGCTCGTACATGGGTACCCCCAGACCTATAAGCCCCCCACCTCAATATACAAGAGCCAGAGAGGAGGGACAGCTCATACATGGGACCCCCAGACCTAGAGCCCCCCACCCCAATACACAAGAGCCAGAGAGGAGGGACAGCTCGTACATGGGACCCCCAGACCTATAAGCCCCCACCTCAATATACAAGAGCCAGAGAGGAGGGACAGCTCGTACACGGGACCCCCAGACCTATAAGCCCCCACCTCAATATACATGAGCCAGAGAGGAGGGACAGCTCGTACATGGGACCCCCAGACCTATAAGCCCCCCACCTCAATACACAAGAGCCAGAGAGGAGGGACAGCTCGTACATGGGTAACCCCAGACCTATAAGCCCCCACCTCAATATACAAGAGCCAGAGAGGAGGGACAGCTCCTACACGGGACCCCCAGACCTATAAGCCCCCACCTCAATATACAAGAGCCAGAGAGGAGGGACAGCTCGTACATGGGATCTCCAGATCCATCCTCCCTCCTTCATAGACCTCCCCTCACAACACACAGATGATTCAGAGAGTGAACATGGTTCATACACAGGAACCCCCAACACCACAGACAGAGGGGACACAGCTCAAATACGGGACCCCCAAATGCACAACAATCTGCCCCAACACCCCCCACAATACACACCTCTTCAAATAGAATAAGAGACGTGGCTGTTTTGCGCTGAGACTCCTCTGATCCAGACCCTTTTTCCGTACTTGAAGCTTTTCCATCACTGCATCTCCCCTCCTGGGCAGGCTGTGAAGCTGAACAGGAGAATCTTCACTTACTATTCAGGCAGAATATAGACCCCAAATATTAGCATATTGACCCCAAAATCTGTAGCTTTGGCCTGTGCAGGTGACATCAGTAATGACAAGAGGTCCTGTAGGGTTTCTGCAATTCATGTCACTTATCCTACTGAACACCACAGTCGGCCTCTCCCCTCCTGACATGGCTGATAACAGATAGTAATAGATTGTATTCCGCTGTCCTACAGTCGGCCTCTCCTCTCCTGACATGACTGATAACAGATAGTAATAGATTGTATTCCCCTGTCCTACAGTCGGCCTCTCCCCTCCTGACATGGCTGATAACAGATAGTAATAGATTGTATTCCCCTGTCCTACAGTCGGCCTCTCCCCTCCTGACATGGCTGATAACAGATAGTAATAGATTGTATTCCCCTGTCCTACAGTCGGCCTCTCCTCTCCTGACATGGCTGATAACAGATAGTAATAGATTGTATTCCCCTGTCCTACAGTCGGCCTCTCCTCTCCTGACATGGCTGATAACAGATAGTAATAGATTGTATTCCCCTGTCCTACAGTCGGCCTCTCCTCTCCTGACATGGCTGATAACAGATAGTAATAGATTGTATTCCCCTGTCCTACAGTCGGCCTCTCCCCTGCTGACGTGGCTGATAACAGATAGTAATAGATTGTATTCCCCTGTCCTACAGTCGGCCTCTCCCCTCCTGACATGGCTGATAACAGATAGTAATAGATTGTATTCCCCTGCCCTACAGTCGGCCTCTCCTCTCCTGACATGGCTGATAACAGATAGTAATAGATTGTATTCCCCTGTCCTACAGTCGGCCTCTCCCCTCCTGACATGGCTGATAACAGATAGTAATAGATTGTATTCCCCTGTCCTACAGTCGGCCTCTCCCCTCCTGACATGGCTGATAACAGATAGTAATAGATTGTATTCCCCTGTCCTACAGTCGGCCTCTCCTCTCCTGACATGGCTGATAACAGATAGTAATAGATTGTATTCCCCTGTCCTACAGTCGGCCTCTCCCCTCCTGACATGGCTGATAACAGATAGTAATAGATTGTATTCCCCTGTCCTACAGTCGGCCTCTCCCCTCCTGACATGGCTGATAACAGATAGTAATAGATTGTATTCCCCTGTCCTACAGTCGGCCTCTCCTCTCCTGACATGGCTGATAACAGATAGTAATAGATTGTATTCCCCTGTCCTACAGTCGGCCTCTCCCCTCCTGACATGGCTGATAACAGATAGTAATAGATTGTATTCCCCTGTCCTACAGTCGTCCTCTCCCCTCCTGACATGGCTGATAACAGATAGTAATAGATTGTATTCCCCTGTCCTACAGTCGGCCTCTCCCCTCCTGACGTGGCTGATAACAGATAGTAATAGATTGTATTCCCCTGTCCTACAGTCGGCCTCTCCTCTCCTGACATGGCTGATAACAGATAGTAATAGATTGTATTCCCCTGTCCTACAGTCGGCCTCTCCCCTCCTGACATGGCTGATAACAGATAGTAATAGATTGTATTCCCCTGTCCTACAGTCGGCCTCTCCTCTCCTGACATGACTGATAACAGATAGTAATAGATTGTATTCCCCTGTCCTACAGTCGGCCTCTCCCCTCCTGACATGGCTGATAACAGATAGTAATAGATTGTATTCCCCTGTCCTACAGTCGGCCTCTCCCCTCCTGACATGGCTGATAACAGATAGTAATAGATTGTATTCCCCTGTCCTACAGTCGGCCTCTCCCCTCCTGACATGGCTGATAACAGATAGTAATAGATTGTATTCCCCTGTCCTACAGTCGGCCTCTCCTCTCCTGACGTGGCTGATAACAGATAGTAATAGATTGTATTCCCCTCTCCCCTCCTGACGTGGCTGATAACAGATAGTAATAGATTGTATTCCCCTGTCCTACAGTCGGCCTCTCCTCTCCTGACATGGCTGATAATAGATAGTAATAGATTGTATTCCCCTGTCCTACAGTCGGCCTCTCCTCTCCTGACATGTCTTATAACAGATAGTAATAGATTGTAGTCACCTGTCCTACAGTCGGCCTCTCCTCTCCTGACGTGGCTGATAACAGATAGTAATAGATTGTATTCCCCTGTCCTACAGTCGGCCTCTCCCCTCCTGACGTGGCTGATAACAGATAGTAATAGATTGTATTCCCCTGTCCTACAGTCGGCCTCTACCCTCCTGACGTGGCTGATAACAGATAGTAATAGATTGTAGTCCCCTGTCCTACAGTCGGCCTCTCCCCTCCTGACATGGCTGATAACAGATAGTAATAGATTGTATTCCCCTGTCCTACAGTCGGCCTCTCCTGACATGGCTGATAACAGATAGTAATAGATTGTATTCCCCTGTCCTACAATCGGCCTCTCCTGACATGGCTGATAACAGATAGTAATAGATTGTATTCCCCTGTCCTACAGTCGGCCTCTCCCCTCCTGACGTGGCTGATAACAGATAGTAATAGATTGTATTCCCCTGTCCTACAGTCGGCCTCTCCCCTCCTGACATGGCTGATAACAGATAGTAATAGATTGTATTCCCCTGTCCTACAGTCGGCCTCTCCTCTCCTGACATGGCTGATAACAGATAGTAATAGATTGTATTCCCCTGTCCTACAGTCGGCCTCTCCTCTCCTGACATGGCTGATAACAGATAGTAATAGATTGTATTCTCCTGTCCTACAGTCGGCCTCTCCTCTCCTGACATGGCTGATAACAGATAGTAATAGATTGTATTTCCCTGTCCTACAGTCGGCCTCTCCTCTCCTGACATGGCAGATAACAGATAGTAATAGATTGTATTCCCCTGTCCTACAGTCGGCCTCTCTCCTCCTGACATGGCTGATAACAGATAGTAATAGATTGTATTCACCTGTCCTACAGTCGGCCTCTCCCCTCCTGACGTGGCTGATAACAGATAGTAATAGATTGTATTCCTCTGTCCTACAGTCGGCCTCTCCTCTCCTGACATGGCTGATAACAGATAGTAATAGATTGTATTCCCCTGTCCTACAGTCGGCCCTCTCCTGACATGGCTGATAACAGATAGTAATAGATTGTATTCCCCCTCTCCCCTCCTGACGTGGCTGATAACAGATAGTAATAGATTGTATTCCCCTGTCCTACAGTCGGCCTCTCCTCTCCTGACATGGCTGATAACAGATAGTAATAGATTGTATTCCCCTGTCCTACAGTCGGCCTCTCCTGACATGGCTGATAACAGATAGTAATAGATTGTATTCCCCTGTCCTACAGTCGGCCTCTCCTCTCCTGACATGGCTGATAACAGATAGTAATAGATTGTATTCCCCTGTCCTACAGTCGGCCTCTCCCCTCCTGACATGGCTGATAACAGATAGTAATAGATTGTATTCCCCTGTCCTACAGTCGGCCTCTCCCCTCCTGACATGGCTGATAACAGATAGTAATAGATTGTATTCCCCTGCCCTACAGTCGGCCTCTCCTCTCCTGACATGGCTGATAACAGACAGTAATAGATTGTATTCCCCTGTCCTACAGTCGGCCTCTCCCCTCCTGACGTGGCTGATAACAGATAGTAATAGATTGTATTCCCCTGTCCTACAGTCGGCCTCTCCTCTCCTGACATGGCTGATAACAGATAGTAATAGATTGTATTCCCCTGTCCTACAGTCGGCCTCTCCCCTCCTGACATGGCTGATAACAGATAGTAATAGATTGTATTCCCCTGTCCTACAGTCGGCCTCTCCTCTCCTGACATGACTGATAACAGATAGTAATAGATTGTATTCCCCTGTCCTACAGTCGGCCTCTCCCCTCCTGACATGGCTGATAACAGATAGTAATAGATTGTATTCCCCTGTCCTACAGTCGGCCTCTCCTCTCCTGACATGACTGATAACAGATAGTAATAGATTGTATTCCCCTGTCCTACAGTCGGCCTCTCCCCTCCTGACATGGCTGATAACAGATAGTAATAGATTGTATTCCCCTGTCCTACAGTCGGCCTCTCCCCTCCTGACATGGCTGATAACAGATAGTAATAGATTGTATTCCCCTGTCCTACAGTCGGCCTCTCCCCTCCTGACATGGCTGATAACAGATAGTAATAGATTGTATTCCCCTGTCCTACAGTCGGCCTCTCCCCTCCTGACATGGCTGATAACAGATAGTAATAGATTGTATTCCCCTGTCCTACAGTCGGCCTCTCCTCTCCTGACATGGCTGATAACAGATAGTAATAGATTGTAGTCCCCTGTCCTACAGTCGGCCTCTCCCCTCCTGACGTGGCTGATAACAGATAGTAATAGATTGTATTCCCCTGTCCTACAGTCAGCCTCTCCCCTCCTGACATGGCTGATAACAGATAGTAATAGATTGTAGTCACCTGTCCTACAGTCGGCCTCTCCCCTCCTGACATGGCTGATAACAGGTAGTAATAGATTGTATTCCCCTGTCCTACAGTCGGCCTCTCCCCTCCTGACATGGCTGATAACAGATAGTAATAGATTGTATTCCCCTGTCCTACAGTCGGCCTCTCCTCTCCTGACGTGGCTGATAACAGATAGTAATAGATTGTATTCCCCTGTCCTACAGTCGGCCTCTCCCCTCCTGACATGGCTGATAACAGATAGTAATAGATTGTATTCCCCTGTCCTACAGTCGGCCTCTCCTCTCCTGACATGGCTGATAACAGATAGTAATAGATTGTATTCCCCTGTCCTATAGTCGGCCTCTCCCCTCCTGACATGGCTGATAACAGATAGTAATAGATTGTATTCCCCTGTCCTACAGTCGGCCTCTCCTCTCCTGACATGGCTGATAACAGATAGTAATAGATTGTATTCCCCTGTCCTACAGTCGGCCTCTCCCCTCCTGACGTGGCTGATAACAGATAGTAATAGATTGTATTCCCCTGTCCTACAGTCGGCCTCTCCTCTCCTGACATGGCTGATAACAGATAGTAATAGATTGTATTCCCCTGTCCTACAGTCGGCCTCTCCCCTCCTGACATGGCTGATAACAGATAGTAATAGATTGTATTCCCCTGTCCTACAGTCGGCCTCTCCTCTCCTGACATGACTGATAACAGATAGTAATAGATTGTATTCCCCTGTCCTACAGTCGGCCTCTCCCCTCCTGACATGGCTGATAACAGATAGTAATAGATTGTATTCCCCTGTCCTACAGTCGGCCTCTCCTCTCCTGACATGACTGATAACAGATAGTAATAGATTGTATTCCCCTGTCCTACAGTCGGCCTCTCCCCTCCTGACATGGCTGATAACAGATAGTAATAGATTGTATTCCCCTGTCCTACAGTCGGCCTCTCCCCTCCTGACATGGCTGATAACAGATAGTAATAGATTGTATTCCCCTGTCCTACAGTCGGCCTCTCCCCTCCTGACATGGCTGATAACAGATAGTAATAGATTGTATTCCCCTGTCCTACAGTCGGCCTCTCCCCTCCTGACATGGCTGATAACAGATAGTAATAGATTGTATTCCCCTGTCCTACAGTCGGCCTCTCCTCTCCTGACATGGCTGATAACAGATAGTAATAGATTGTAGTCCCCTGTCCTACAGTCGGCCTCTCCCCTCCTGACGTGGCTGATAACAGATAGTAATAGATTGTATTCCCCTGTCCTACAGTCAGCCTCTCCCCTCCTGACATGGCTGATAACAGATAGTAATAGATTGTAGTCACCTGTCCTACAGTCGGCCTCTCCCCTCCTGACATGGCTGATAACAGGTAGTAATAGATTGTATTCCCCTGTCCTACAGTCAGCCTCTCCCCTCCTGACATGGCTGATAACAGATAGTAATAGATTGTAGTCACCTGTCCTACAGTCGGCCTCTCCCCTCCTGACATGGCTGATAACAGATAGTAATAGATTGTATTCCCCTGTCCTACAGTCGGCCTCTCCCCTCCTGACACGGCTGATAACAGATAGTAATAGATTGTATTCCCCTGTCCTACAGTCGGCCTCTCCCCTCCTGACACGGCTGATAACAGATAGTAATAGATTGTATTCCCCTGTCCTACAGTCGGCCTCTCCTCTCCTGACGTGGCTGATAACAGATAGTAATAGATTGTATTCCCCTGTCCTACAGTCGGCCTCTCCCCTCCTGACATGGCTGATAACAGATAGTAATAGATTGTATTCCCCTGTCCTATAGTCGGCCTCTCCCCTCCTGACATGGCTGATAACAGATAGTAATAGATTGTATTCCCCTGTCCTACAGTCGGCCTCTCCTCTCCTGACATGGCTGATAACAGATAGTAATAGATTGTATTCCCCTGTCCTACAGTCGGCCTCTCCCCTCCTGACATGGCTGATAACAGATAGTAATAGATTGTAATCACCTGTCCTACAGTCGGCCTCTCCTCTCCTGACATGGCTGATAACAGATAGTAATAGATTGTATTCCCCTGTCCTACAGTCGGCCTCTCCTCTCCTGACATGGCTGATAACAGATAGTAATAGATTGTAATCACCTGTCCTACAGTCGGCCTCTCCTCCTGACGTGGCTGATAACAGATAGTAATAGATTGTATTCCCCTGTCCTACAGTCGGCCTCTCCTCTCCTGACATGGCTGATAACAGATAGTAATAGATTGTATTCCCCTGTCCTACAGTCGGCCTCTCCCCTCCTGACGTGGCTGATAACAGGGAGTAATACAGTGGTGCCCTTTGGGGAGATATATTGGGGGGCACGGGCAGACTTACCAGTGATAAGATCGGGGTTTGTTTTCCTGACTTCAGGCTTCTGCTTTGGGGCCGCTTTATGAAAAAAGTTAGCCAAGGATTTGGGCGCCAGTCCTTTCTTCAGGCCGGGTCCCCGGGGTGACACAGGTGGCTTCCTTGGAGAGGACACCACTGTCTTTGGGGAGTGCAGTTTTCCTAGGGTTACACATCTGGAGTTTAGCATTTTTAATACCACCAATGGTAGTAGAGCAGACGTCGCCTGACCCCGGAGCAGGATCCGTGCTGGTCAGACTGCGCATACACTTACTGGGAGACCTGCTGGTGCTGCTGAAGAAGCAGGGCCTGTGTGCATTGACCCCCTGCTGATCCACTTGGTGGGACTGGGTGGCTTCTTTAAGCTGAGCCAGAATCTGCCGGCCACTGCGCTGACATGACGCGTTCACTTCAAACACCTGAAAGGCAAGCAAAGTGTGAGTGCCTGAGCTGTGAGGAGACGGCGCGGAGCGGATTCTGCAGATTATGCACCTTAAAGCCCAGCTCCTGAGCACAGGCATAGACGGCGGCCGTCTTGCCCACCCCTGGGGGCCCGGTAATGAGCAGAGTGTTACACAGAGAATCCTCATCACTGTCCTCGCTGTTATGGAAGTCCTCGGTGTCCCAGGTATCTGCAGAACACACACTATGAAGCTTACTACCAGATAGATGGGACACCATGAGCCAGCAGGGCACCACACATTACCATCCTTCTCCTTCCCCGTCTTCTGCAGCTGATTCCTCTTCTCCTCCTTCTCTGCTCGGATCTTCCACTCCTTCATCCAGCTAGAAAACAGACGATAACTATGAGCATCAGGTGAGACGTCAGATGCGCAGGAGATGCGCAGGAGACGCGCAGGAGACGAGCAGGAGACGAGCAGGAGACGAGCAGGAGACGAGCAGGAGACGCGCAGGAGACGCGCAGGAGACGAGCAGGAGACGCGCAGGAGACGCGCAGGAGACGAGCAGGAGACGCGCAGGAGACGCGCAGGAGACGCGCAGGAGACGCGCAGGAGACGCGCAGGAGATGAGCAGGAGACGCGCAGGAGATGAGCAGGAGACGCGCAGGAGACGAGCAGGAGACGCGCAGGAGATGAGCAGGAGACGAGCAGGAGACGCGCAGGAGATGAGCAGGAGACGCGCAGGAGACGCGCAGGAGACGAGCAGGAGATGAGCAGGAGACGAGCAGGAGACACGCAGGAGATGCTGGATGTAAGCAGCCAAACAAGGCGGCCTGTACCTGCGGAGCCGGCGGATGGCTGCAGAGTTTCCTATCAGTTCACTGGAATTCTGAGGCTGATATTTTTCGGTCCACAATACATCCTCCCCAATCACACCTAAAGTGGGGAACAATAGTAGGGATTATCTGCGCACAGCATTACGTCCTTTAGTATCACCATTAAAGGATGATGTCCAGGAAAAATCTTTATATTTTAAGTACGCCGGAGGAGGTGAAAAAAAGAATAAGAAATGACACTCGCCTTTCCCCAATACCTCCCAGCGCGGTCTGCTCCTCCTGCTCCTTTGTCATCTTCCGGTGAAACTCCCCGCCACATGTGACCACTGAGGCCAATCAGCAGCATCAGCGAAGGGCACATGACATCACAACCTGTGACGTCCCAGGGTCTCTTCCTGATCAGCGGCTTCAGCAGAAGGACCGGACTGCGCTGGGAGGACTCCGGAGCACCGGGGACAGGAGAGTACGATTTCTTTCTTCTCCACCTCCCCCGGCCTAATTACAATATAAAAGTTTTGCCTGGACTGTCTATAATACAGATATAAGTATGTTACCCTCTGCTGGGGGCACGAGGCTCTCCTCCTCTATAATGACCACATCGGCCTCAGCAGGGGGGCCACTATTCTTCCTTCGAGATGATCTTGTAAGTTTAGTGTTCGGTGCACTGTCACACTGGGCTTCATCCTCATCTCCTGTACTCCTTGCCCATTTCCTTCTCTTACTCTTTGTGATGGGAGATTCTTTTCGTTTCCGCTTTGTCCCACTGCCCTTCTCCTGTATGGCCGAGCAATCTGCTGCAACGACGTCTCCGGGAGGTTTCAGAGACTTCTCGCTTTGTTGCACTGCTGCTGAAATACATGAAACAAACGCAAGAAATTCCAAGAAGCAGCTTCAAGACGTGTGTGTGAGGAGCCCAAGACATGATAAAGCACTCACCTGACTTGTCTGCATCCTGGAGGTAATCGCTCTGCTTCCTGAGGAATTGCTTGAAGAACGTTCTAACTGGGAATTGCGGATTGTGCAAGCGAATCTCTTCCAGCAGACAGTCCCGGATGACATCAGAGTACACTGGGCTCCTGGGGGCCTACGAGACAGACATGTAGTGATTGTGGCATCCAGACACATCCGGGCCCGCTGATGGCTACAGGTCTGGCTTCTTTTATTCTACAACCAGGGAAATCTGGGACAAAACATTTGCGGCCTCTGTATGGGAATCTATAGCGTCACTTTCCTCACATCTTTAGTGAAGACATGCGGTTCCCATAAGAGTGTGTGCACACAGCGCAATTAAAACAGCATACAGTTTTAAAGCATTTTTTTCGGCGCCAAGACCCCCACTGATTGCAAGAACATAGGGGCACTTCACTGGCTGCTCGCCATTACTTGGCGTATACTAACCAGAATAGGGTGTGGCTGGACTGCCGATTTGGAGTTTACACGGGTGAAATCGCCAAAAGAGAGCAGGAGGCGAGTAACATCCAGAACATCGCTTCCCAACGGAGTGAGATCAGTCAGCAGACGGCAGCGAGGCATCGCCAAACTCCACATGGAGCACTGTGCAAAATCTGGAGAACACAATGAGCAAGAGTCAAATAACTAGCAAAATAAATACATCCGTCACACAGTGTATACAGCTCCCGTTCTCATCTTTGTGTATCTACGGTTACAGATGACTAAGAACGGAATAGCACATGACTTAAGGATCAGCCTACACAAGGATTATCTATAGCCTGTAACCACAAGCTGTATAGACTATCGGCATACTTGTAGGGTGGCCCTTATGAGGAGTTTCATGGTTTGTTATGCTGAGAGTCACTCACCATCCCTCTGTTGAACATGGACGACTGTCTGGAAAGAAGAACCAGACACAGAATAAGCCTCCATTATGGCAGTGGTTTTTGCTATCTGTCTCTTTAATGAATCCGGTAAGCCGCTCATGAGGAATTCTCTCCGGGCTTTGAACTGTTCACCATCTTGAGAGTTTTCTGACACCTCAGATCTGAAAGACAGAAGTGATTAGAACTCCTGGAGGGGATTGGCTGGTGACCTCCACATTACTGAGGCTGACCCAGATGTTATTCCCTATACTTACGACTCCACATCCGCAGCAGGGGCCTCCGTAAGGGCGCGCGGGGCCCCGAAGGGCTGCTGCAGGGGCCTCCGTAAGGGCTGCTGCAGGGGCCTCCGTAAGGGCTGCTGCAGGGGCCTCCGTAAGGGCTGCTGCAGGGGCCTCCGTAAGGGCTGCTGCAGGGGCCTCCGTAAGGGCTGCTGCAGGGCGGGCTGCTGCAGGGGCCTCCGTAAGGGCTGCTGCAGGGGCCTCCGTAGGGCGCTGCAGGGGCCTCCGTAAGGGCGCGCAGGGGCCCCGTAAGGGCTGCTGCAGGGGCCTCCGTAAGGGCGCTGCAGGGGCCCCGGGAAGGGCTGCTGCAGGGGCCTCCGTAAGGGCTGCTGCAGGGGCCTCCGTAAGGGCTGCTGCTGCAGGGGCCTCCGTAGGGCTGCTGCAGGGGGCCTCCGTAAGGGCTGCATGGTTTTATGCATTGAGATAAATAGGACAGTTGCAGAAATTGCTGCAATAAATGCACAGTGTGAATATTCACCTTAACAAGTCAGTTTACCCCACGTGGCGTAAACGCAGCATTTTACAGTCAGTGTGTAGTGGATGGGATACTAGCGAATCCCATCCCCACACTGCAGTAAAATACACGCAGCGGACACGCTGCAGTTATGGAAATCGCAACATATCAGCTATACCTACGTAAACGCCGGCGCTTTCCCTATAGGTATAATTGAAGAAAAAAAGTCCACAGAGGAAACCTTTCCGAATTCTTTGGGGGAGAAAGAGTGATGCATGGCCGCCGCGGTTTTTCCCACAGTGCTTTATTGCTCCGGGATGCTACGTGGGGCCTTAGACTAAAGGAGCTTTCTAAGATTATCTTCAGGGCGGTTCATTAATATACCAGAATGGGTCTGACAACCGACACCCCCACTGTTTGCACTTTTGCATGAGCCCTGCAGTCTCTTCAGTACATACCAAGCCCAGTGCTGTACTCTGTATAAGGGATGTGACGTCACATGCACCACTGCTGCTTGCATCACCTGATCAGCGGGGGTCCTAGGGGTTGTCAGACCCCTGCCAATCTAATATTGATGACCTATCCTAAGGATTAATATTTTAGTTCTGGAATAACTCTGTAATAACCTGCAGGGCCATCAGCTGACGACAAGCTCCTGTGTGTATAACAGCAGCAGCCACAAGTTTATATGTTAGTTATTAGGAGGTCGCCTACTCACGTACCCATCGTCAATAGTGATGACTCCTCCTTTATCCACTTTCCTCTTTGCTTCCTTCTTTTGACCTTTTAAAAACAGAAAAAAATAATTGATATAAAATGTCTGTGCATCTCAGCGGGTTCACGAATACTGCGGATGAGCCCGGCATGACTCGCACATCCTGGTATTAGCAGATTGGACTACACATGAGGATGGAGAACCTCAGGTCACCCACAACGTATCACAAAGCTCCTGTCACAGTTTGGCTCTGGAAAGCTCAATATCCCAGCTGCTGCAGAACCTCACTGATTAGCATAAAGGTGACTGTGGATAAACGGAAGGGACTGCTCCTAATGATAAGCATCGAACAGGAAGAAAACCTTTTCTGAAGAGGTTCTGCAGCAGCAGGGCTTTGTATTATAAGACTCAGAAGGGACCTTCTACATCTGCTCTAGTTTACAGTAGCACATGTTGCTGCTCATGACACAAGATATTACCGGAAGGAAGCTTGGCCACGTTCACTTTTTTCCCCAAAACATCATTGAGACTCCTGAGATTTGCCATCTTTGGCTCTTCTTTCTGGCTGTTGGTGGCGTCTTTAATGACTATGGGCTCCTGCAGGAAAGAAAGAGACGCTGCTCTAACCATCAGTAAGCACGAGACGGACTGCGTGTCCTGCCATGACATCTCTAGGAAGAGAGCCAACATGACATTGTGATGAGCAGCTGTAGGTCATAGTGACTCTGCTTTGTCCTGCCACGTGGGGTCACCATACCTGTGTGTTGCGGCTCTTGTGACGTCTGGACCTCCTCTGGGGAGTTTCCAGTTTCCCCATACTCTGCTGGATTGCCTTTGCTTTCTCGATAAGCTGTTTGGCTTTGCTGATTTTCTTCGAGCTTTCAGAAACCTGTTTATGGAGAACATAAAGGTGTATGAGAGGATGGAGCGGTCAGCGGGGGTAGGGCGCACCTCCCACTCCTATAAAACTACGTATAACCTTTTTACATCCCAGGGTGAACGCGTCGTCGTCATCATCATCATCAGAGCCCGGACGTCTCGCGGCACTTCTCCTCGTCACTCGTGTAAATCTCATCCTAAAAACGCAGAAAAGTTCCCGGCCATTATACACAGGGGGTTATAATGTATAAAGCAGAGGACATACGGAACAATGTACAAGCACCAAAACTTAGACTGAACAGAGGAGCTCCGCCTAAAAGGTACAACAAATGCCACCGCTAAATACAAGCCATGAGCAGGGCCATGTGACTCCTTCATAAACGGCTGACACTCGTGCTCAGTCACAAGCAGGAAAGTCCATATGTAACAAACTACGCATCTGATTATACAATACTAAAAACTTTAGAACTTAATTAAAAAGAAGCATTTTATTATGAACCCAGAGTCTGTAACTCTTTTCCAACTTCACAGCCCTGGCCATGAAGAAAAACAGACAGAACATGACTAACCAGGACTTTACCCACAATATTAGGTGGCAACAGAGAGTACAGGACTCGTACATCACTATATAATCTATAGCTGGTCACAGCAAGCTGAAGAGAGTACAGGACTAGGACATCACTATATAATCTATAGCTGGTTACAGCAAGCTGCAGAGAGTACAGGACTAGGACATCACTATATAATCTATAGCTGGTTACAGCAAGCTGCAGACAGTACAGGACTAGGACATCACTATATAATCTATAGCTCTATGGCTGGTTACAGCAAGTACACATGGCAAGCTGCAGAGAGTACAGGACTCGTACATCACTATATAATCTATAGCTGGTTACAGCAAGTACACATGGCAAGCTGCAGAGAGTACAGGACTCGTACATCACTATATAATCTATAGCTGGTTACAGCAAGTACACATGGCAAGCTGCAGAGAGTACAGGACTCGTACATCACTATATAATCTATAGCTGGTTACAACAAATACACATGGCAAGCTGCAGAGAGTACAGGACTCGTACATCACTATATAATCTATAGCTGGTTACAGCAAGTACACATGGCAAGCTGCAGAGAGTACAGGACTCGTACATCACTATATAATCTATAGCTGGTCACAGCAAGCTGCAGAGAGTACAGGACTAGGACATCACTATATAATCTATAGCTGGTTACAGCAAGCTGCAGAGAGTACAGGACTCGTACATCACTATATAATCTATAGCTGGTTACAACAAATACACATGGCAAGCTGCAGAGAGTACAGGACTCGTACATCACTATATAATCTATAGCTGGTTACAGCAAGTACACATGGCAAGCTGCAGAGAGTACAGGACTCGTACATCACTATATAATCTATAGCTGGTCACAGCAAGCTGCAGAGAGTACAGGACTAGGACATCACTATATAATCTATAGCTGGCAAGTACACATGGCAAGCTGCAGAGAGTACAGGACTCGTACATCACTATATAATCTATAGCTGGTTACAACAAATACACATGGCAAGCTGCAGAGAGTACAGGACTCGTACATCACTATATAATCTATAGCTGGTTACAGCAAGTACACATGCACGCAGAGAGTACAGGCCGCACCTCACTATATTATCTATTGTCCGCAAGCTGCAGAGAGTACAGGACTCGTACATCACTATATAATCTATAGCTGGTTACAACAAGTACACATGGCAAGCTGCAGAGAGTACAGGACTCGTACATCACTATATAATCTATAGCTGGTTACAACAAATACACATGGCAAGCTGCAGAGAGTACAGGACTCGTACATCACTATATAATCTATAGCTGGTTACAGCAAGTACACATGGCAAGCTGCAGAGAGTACAGGACTCGTACATCACTATATAATCTATAGCTGGTTACAACAAGTACACATGGCAAGCTGCAGAGAGTACAGGACTCGTACATCACTATATAATCTATAGCTGGTCACAGCAAGCTGCAGAGAGTACAGGACTAGGACATCACTATATAATCTATAGCTGGTTACAGCAAGTACACATGGCAAGCTGCAGAGAGTACAGGACTCGTACATCACTATATAATCTATAGCTGGTTACAACAAATACACATGGCAAGCTGCAGAGAGTACAGGACTTGTACATCACTATATAATCTATAGCTGGTCACAGCAAGCTGCAGAGAGTACAGGACTAGGACATCACTATATAATCTATAGCTGGTTACAGCAAGTACACATGGCAAGCTGCAGAGAGTACAGGACTCGTACATCACTATATAATCTATAGCTGGTCACAGCAAGCTGCAGAGAGTACAGGACTCGTACATCACTATATAATCTATAGCTGGTTACAACAAATACACATGGCAAGCTGCAGAGAGTACAGGACTAGGACTGCAGGTACCTGATCGGGGACTCTGTGTCAGATGACACGGTGAGAACTTCAGCTTTGTAAACATCGTTTTTTCTGCAGGGTGTCCTCACTTTTGGAGTGGACATCAGTATGGGACTTTCTGCCGATGTCCTCTCTGGTGATTTGCTTGAGAGATTCGACGTCTGTCTCCTTAAACTCCTCCTTAAAACAGGGCTGCTATGTACCAGTGGTGACTGCTCTGGGCTCTCAGGAGCCACAGGAAAATTCGGGGTCTCTAAGCTTGGTGTGGGTGGCTGCTGCTTCTTCTTTCTCCTTAATTTTGGGGCCTTATCCACCTCTTCAGCCTTGATCTCCTCAGTGATGGGTTGGTCAGGAGGCTGCTCCTCAGCTTTCAGTTTTGGGTGGCTCTCTGTTTCTTCCTTGAGGTCTTTTCTCCTTGCAAGATTCTTCTTAGCATTGGGTTTTGAAGAGTCGCCCGCTTGCCGGAACGCTCTCATGAATTGCTGTCTTTCAGCCGTGGTAGACTTTTGCTTCTGGGGTTCTAAGTTCTCTACATCAATGACTGCTAATTCCAGGTCTTCCTCGGGTATGACCACATTGGATTTTCTCTTGTGGACCACAGAGCTGATCTGCTCATATTCCAGAGGTAGCATGTCCACTTTCTTTTTATCGACTTTGTTCTTCGTAAAAATGGAAGCAATTTTTGTGGAGTTTTGTGAAGGAAGAGGTGGAGACAGGTGAACCTGAGCTTGTACAGTCACCGTCTTAGGAGAGGACAACCGCACCACCTCAGGGTCACCACCTGTAGCATCAGTTACATCTGACTGGTCCACTGGTCTGGATTCAGATGTGGGCTGGTTTTTCTCTCCTTGACTTTTCATGAAATCTTCAAACGATATAGTTAAGGTACCAAGATTGTCAGAGGAATTGTCAATGTGAACCTCAAGGCTTGAGTTCCCCACCGAGGACTTGCTTTCTGATGAAACATTAGTTTTCACTGCAGGCTGTTGATCGGGGGAACCTGTAGTTGCTGACTGCCCATTAACCTGCAGCTCGGCCTCCACACTGGTCCTCCTCTTCAGGCTCTGCCCCCTCTTTGGCTTAGTCCTGCCCCCAGCTGTAAAGGTTTCTGACTGAAATACAACATCATCCTCGTCAGGACCCAGGTCTTGTGTCTGACTACAGATCTGCGCCAATAGAGCCGCTGTGTCACTACCAGTAATCCCGCTCTTTGCAGGGTTCTCGCTGCCAGTCGCACCAGGCTTAGACGCTGGTGCCACATCGCTGAGTCTCTTTAGAAGTTTAGTTCTTTTTCCTCGCTTTGCTATTCTGCCGGCCTGTTTAGAGGAGCGGGATAGCGGTGTTGAGGGGGTTTCTCTGTTTTTTGCCCCATAGATGGGGCTTGTCGTCTTGTCACTCGGGGTACGCTCCTTACTGCTAGACAGGGGGCTTCTGATGAAATAATCCGCTATGCTGCTGCTTCTGGGAGAGGACAGCCCCTTATCAATGGCTTTGGATAAAGGTGAGAAGTAGTTTGTGATGGTTTTACTTGGTGGCTCTTCATCCCTCCGTAGCTTCTTGCAAGGCTGTAACAGGAAAGAAACAGTTATGACTGGGGACAGGAGAGAATAATATAAGCGGGGAGGTATAACCAGGGCCGAGGGCTCACTGTAAGACTCCTGAATCCATCATAAATGGCTGACGGCCCCAGGAAGATGAGGAGTGATTGAGTTCCTGTAAGGACTGGGCAATTCGTCGCTAAATAACTGAGAGTCGGCTGAATTAATCGATGACCTTACTCACATCCATTATGTCACTCCATGTAATGGATAGGTCACTAACTGTACACTATCCAATCAGGATTTCTGATGTGAATGACCAAAACTGCTTGGAATGTACAAATGGGAGTGTCCTAAAATAATCAAGTTAAAATGTTTATTTAAAGGGATTATCCAGTCTGTAACTCGCTGTTTCCTCACCATACACTGGCCCCTATGGGTTATAAGGTGAGTGAGAAGCGTGGCTCTCCTGCACTGCCTCGGTGATCTGCAGGGGTCCCGGTATCAGACCCCCCCCCCCCCCACAGATCTAATAACAATGGCCAAACCTCAGGATAGGCCATCAATCTCAGAAACTGGATAATCCCTCTAATCGTAATTTTAATTTAGGTCATAATATCCCGGCCCTACAGCAAACTGTATAAAATACCAATCCTTACAGAACACAACGTAAAATTATTTTATTTTGAAGCCGGAGTTGTAACCTTTTTGCCAACTCTGCCAGCCCTGGGTATAGTATCAGGAGAGGGGCAGGAGGTATAACCAGCGGGGCAGAGGGGTATAACCAGAGGGCAGAGGGGCAGGGGGGTATAACCAGAGGGGCAGGAGGGGGGGGTATAATCAGTGGGGCGGGGGGTATAACCAGCGGGGGTTCAGAGGGGTATAACCAGAGGGCAGAGGGGCAGGGGGGTATAACCAGAGGGGCAGGAGGGGGGGTATAATCAGTGGGGCAGGGGGTATAACCAGAGGGGCAGAGGGGCGGGGGTATAACCAGTGGGGCAGGAGGTATAACCAGTGGGGCAGGGGGTATAACCAGCGGGGCAGGAGGTATAACCAGAGGGCAGAGGGGCAGGGGGGTATAACCAGTGGGGCAGGAGGTATAACCAGTGGGGCAGGGGGTATAACCAGTGGGGCAGGGGGTATAACCAGTGGGGCAGGGGGATATGACCCGGGTTATAATACCGCCGTAGCTCACCTGCACCGTGTAGTCCTCCAGCTGGGCGGACACTGCGATCACCCCGGCCATGTCGTTGTTAGCGGTGAGGCGGGGGCGGGGCGGTAACGGCTCCGGTCACCTCATCTCAGGCTCTCCGGTACCAAACTTCCCGCGCGAAGGCCGACCTCACGTGACCAAAGCGCCGCCAGCCCAGCCTCCTCCCACTCAGCAGTCTTCCACTCCCATTGGCTAAGGCCGCATTCTACTGACTCCCTATTGGCTGAAGGGCGCCCAGTGGGGTTCCATTGGCCGGCGGTCTAAGAGCGTCCTGACGTCATCAGCAGCTGCAGCCGATAAACGGACTGAGAAGAACTGGCGCCAAAACAAATCCACTCAGAGACTGAGCGCAGGGCGGGAGAAGGGAGGAAGCGCCGCACTCTTACCCTGCCGGAGAGCCCTGGCAACGTGTTACCTACTCTTAGGAGCCATGAGATAGAGATATATATAATACACACACACACACACACACACACACACACACGTATGTGTCAGTCAGTCTCTCTCTCTCTATTTATCTCTCTATATACAGTACAGACCAAAAGTTTGGACACACCTTCTCATTCCAAGAGTTTTCTGTATTTTCATGACTATAAAAATTGTAGAGTCACACTGAAGGCATCAAAACTATGAATTACCACATGTGGAATTATATACTTAACAAAAAAGTGTGAAACAACTGAAAATATGTCTTATATTCTAGGTTCTTCAAAGTAGCCACCTTTTGCTTTGATTACTGCTTTGCACACTCTTGGCATTCTCTTGATGAGCTACAAGAGGTAGTCACCTGAAATGGTCTTCCAACAGTCTTGAAGGAGTTCCCAGAGATGCTTAGCACTTGTTGGCCCTTTTGCCTTCACTCTGCGGTCCAGCTCACCCCAAACCATCTGGATTGGGTTCAGGTCTGGTGACTGTGGAGGCCAGGTCATCTGGCGTAGCACCCCATCACTCTCCTTCTTGGTCACATAGCCCTTACACAGTCTGGAGGTGTTTGGGGTCATTGTCCTGTTGGTCCAACTAAACGCAAACCGGATGGAATAGCATGCCGCTGCAAGATGCTGTGGTAACCATGCTGGTTCAGAATAAATCTCCAACAGTGTCCCCAGCAAAGCCCCCCCACACCATCACACCTCCTCCTCCATGCGTCACGGTGGGAACCAGGCATGTAGAGTCCATTCCTTCACCTTTTCTGCGTCGCACAAAGACACGGTGGTTGGAACCAAAGATCTCAAATGTGGACTCCTCAGACCAAAGCCCAGATTTCCACAGGTCTAATGTCCATTCCTTGTGTTCTTCTTGTGCTTGTTGCCTGTCCTTAGCAGTGGTTTCCTAGCAGCTATTTTACCATGAAGGCACTCCTCTTAACAGTTGTTGTAGAGATGTGTCTGCTGCTAGAACTCTGTGTGGCATTGACCTGGTCTCTAATCTGAGCTGCTGTTAACCTGCGATTTCTGAGGCTGGTGACTCGGATGAACTTATCCTCCGCAGCAGAGGTGACTCTTGGTCTTCCTTTCCTGGGGCGGTCCTCATGTGAGCCAGTTTCTTTGTAGCGCTTGATGGTTTTGGCCACTGCACTTGGGGACACTTTCAAAGTTTTCCCAATTTTTCGGACTGACTGACCTTCATTTCTTAAAGTAATGATGGCCACTCGTTTTTCTTTACTTAGCTGCTTTTTTTCTTGCCATAATACACATTCTAACACTCCATTCAGTAGGACTATCAGCTGTGTATCCACCTGACTTCTGAACAACACAACTGATGGTCCCAACCCCATTTATAAGGCAAGAAATCCCACTTATTAAACCTGACAGGGCACACCTGTGAAGTGAAAACCATTTCAGGTGGCTACCTCTTGTAGCTCATCAAGAGAATGCCAAGAGCGTGCAAAGCAGTAATCAAAGCAAAAGGTGGTTACTTTGAAGAACCTAGAATATAAGACATATTTTCAGTTGTTTCACACTTTTTTGTTAAGTATATAATTGCACATGTGGTAATTCATAGTTTTGATGCCTTCAGTGTGAATCTACAATTTTTATAGTCATGAAAATATAGAAGACTCTTGGAATGAGAAGGTGTGTCCAAAGTTTTGGTCTGTACTGTATATTACAATTAGGCCTATAAATATTTGGCCAGATGGTCCTATATTCGGTTCTGGACATTCCCACAATGTTGAAGTTCAGACTTTCAGCTGTAATTCCGGGGGTTGTATAAAATGACTGTATATAATGTGAGGGCTATAAAGCATTTATTATCCAATAATCCCTTCATTTCAGGGCTCAGAAGTGATTGGAGAAATGAAATAGTTACAAATAAAATGTGACTTTCTAATCCTTGGCTGTTCCCCCTTTGTTGGCAGTGACTGGCTGAAGTCTTGAGCTCATGGACATCACCAGACGCCGCCGCTGCGTCTCCTCCTGGTTAATGCTCGGCCTTTACTGCAGCAGTTTTCAGTTGCTGTTTGTTTGTGGCCTTTCTGTCTGAAGTTTAGTCTGTAACAAGTGAAATGCTGCTCAGTGGGGCTGAGATTTTTTCTGTTTTCACAGCTTAAGGATGGCTTATGTCGCCTGCATGGAGAGATCCTTTGACCGCATATTTTCTTCACAGCAAAATCTTCCAAATGCAAGCACCGCACCTCACATCAACTCCAGGCCTTGTATCTGCTTAATAGAGAACGACATAAGGAAGGAATTGCCCCCACACCTGCCCAGGAAACAGCCACAGAATCAATTGTCCAATTACTTTTGGTCCCTTTATAAACAGGGTGGCCCATGTTACTGAGCTGAAACTCCGAAACCCTTCATCCAATTGTAATGTGAATCCCCCTCAAATGAAAGCTGAAAGTCTGGACTTTATGTTCATTATATAACTATACAGTCATATGAAAAAGTTTGGGCACCCCTATTAATCTTAATCATTTTTAGTTCTAAATATTTGGGTGTTTGCAACAGCCATTTCAATTTGATATATCTAATAACTGATGGACAAAGTAATATTTCAGGATTGAAATGAGGTTTATTGTACTAACAGAAAATGTGCAATATGCATTAAACCAAAATTTGACCGGTGCAAAAATTTGGGTACCCTCATCATTTTATTGATTTGAATACTCCTAACTACTTTTTACTGACTTACTGAAGCACAAAATTGGTTTTGTAACCTCACTGAGCTTTGAACTTCATAGCCAGGTGTATCCAATCATGAGAAAAGGTATTTAAGGTGGCCAATTGCAAGTTGTTCTCCTATTTGAATCTCCTCTGAAGAGTGGCATCATGGGCTCCTCAAAACAACTCTCAAATGATCTGAAAACAAAGATTGTTCAACATAGTTGTTCAGGGGAAGGATACAAAAGTTGTCTCAGAGATTTAACCTGTCAGTTTCCACTGTGAGGAACATAGTAAGGAAATGGAAGACCACAGGGACAGTTCTTGTTAAGCCCAGAAGTGGCAGGCCAAGAAAATATCAGAAAGGCAGAGAAGAAGAATGGTGAGAACAGTCAAGGACAATCCACAGACCACCCCAAAGAGCTGCAGCATCATCTTGCTGTAGATGGTGTCACTGTGCGTCGGTCAACAATACAGCACACTTTGCACAAGGAGAAGCTGTATGGGAGAGTGATGCGAAAGAAGCCGTTTCTGAAAGCACGCCACAAACAGAGTCGCCTGAGGTATGCAAAAGCACATTTGGACAAGCCAGCTTCATTTTGGAAGAAGGTCCTGTGGACTGATGAAACAAAGACTGAGTTGTTTGGTCATACAAAAAGGCGTTATGCATGGCGTCAAAAAACACAGCATTCCAAGAAAAACACTTGCTACCCATTGTAAAATTTGGTGGAGGTTCCATCATGCTTTGGGGCTGTGTGGCCAATGCCGGCATCGGGAATCTTGTTAAAGTTGAGGGTCGCATGGATTCAACTGAGTATCAGCAGATTCTTGAGAATAATGTACAAGAATCAGTGACGAATTTGAAGTTACGCCGGGGATAGATATTTCAGCAAGACAATGATCCAAAACACAGCTCCAAATCTACTCAGGCATTCATGCAGAGGAACAATTACAATGTTCTGGAATGGCCATCCCAGTCCCCAGACCTGAATATCATTGAACATCTGTGGGATAATTTGAAGCGGGCTGTCCATGCTCGGCGACCATCAAACTTAACTGAACTGGAATTGTTTTGTAAAGAGGAATGGTCAAAAATACCTTCATCCAGGATCCAGGAACTGATTAAAAGCTACAGGGAGCGACTAGAGGCTGTTATTTTTGCAAAAGGAGGATCTACTAAATATTAATGTCACTTTTCTGTTGAGGTGCCCATACTTTTGCACCGGTCAAATTTTGGTTTAATGCATATTGCACATTTTCTGTTAGTACAATAAACCTCACTTCAATCCTGAAATATTACTGTGTCCATCAGTTATTAGATATATAAAATTGAAATGGCTGTTGCAAACACCCAAATATTTAGAACTAAAAATGATTAAGATTAATAGGGGTGCCCAAACTTTTTCATATGACTGTATATATATATATGTCAGTCTCTATATAGAGATATATATATTAGTCGGTCTTCTTCCCCCTCTTGCAGCTGTATATAGAGTCAGTCTCCTTCACCCTCTGGCAGATATGTGTGTGTGTGTATATATACAGTCATTCTCCATATATAATATATATACAGTCTCCTTGCCCCTTTGGCAGCTCTATAAATATATATATATATGTGTGTGTGTGTATAATAGATAAATATAGTCAGTCTCCTCCTCCCTCTTGCAGTTGTATATATAAACTCAACGCATATTGCAAAACCAAGAAGGAGAAAGCTTTGAATCATGGAAATCTCAGCATCAGTAGACATGTTTGGCTTGCCCTACTGTTATTAAAGGACTTGTCCAGGAAATTTTTTTTTTTCTGGAGGCCGAGGAAGGTGGGAAAAACCCACTATACTCTCTTGTCGCTAGCGCTTTGGTGTCCCAGGCTACTGTCCAGTCCCATGGCACCCGGGGCTTGTTCCAGTGGAAGTTCTTGCTGCATGTGGCCCCTGATTAGGCATAAGGGGCCCTGTACATGGGGGATACTGGCAGTGTAATACAGCCAGCACACATTCTGGCTTTTAACATATTAAATGCCTCAGCAAAATGTAACTGCAGCATCTAAAGTGCACCATATAGGTGCCACCATATATAACAAGTGCTCAAAACAACCCCGCGCCATACATATAACTGCAGCATCTAAAGTGCGCCATATCGGCGCCACCATATATATATATAAGTACTCAAAAAGATGCCACACTCGGCTCTGTACATGTAACTACAGCATCTAAAGTGCGCCATATTGACATCGCTATATATATAACAAGTGCTCAAAAAGACGCCACACCCCGTTCTGTACATGTAACTGCAGCATCTAAAGTGCGCCATATGGGCGCCGCCGTATACAAGTGCTCAAAAAGACGCCGCACCTGGCTCCTTACATATAACTGCAGCATCTAAAGTGCGCCATATGGGGGCCGCCGTATACAACAAGTGCTCAAAAAGACGCCGCACCTGGCTCCTTACATGTAACTGCAGCATCTAAAGTGCGCCATATGGGTGCCGCCGTATACAACAAGTGCTCAAAAAGACGCCACACCCCGCTCTGTACATGTAACTGCAGCATCTAAAGTGCGCCATATGGGCGCCGCCATATATAACAAGTACTCAAAAAGATGCCACACCCCGCTCTGTACATGTAACTGCAGCATCTAAAGTGCGCCATATGGGTGCCGCCGTATACAACAAGTGCTCAAAAAGACGCCACACCCCGCTCTGTACATGTAACTGCAGCATCTAAAGTGCGCCATATGGGCGCCGCCATATATAACAAGTACTCAAAAAGATGCCACACCCCGCTCTGTACATGTAACTGCAGCATCTAAAGTGCGCCATATGGGTGCCGCCGTATACAACAAGTGCTCAAAAAAACTCCGCACCTAGCTCCTTACATGTAACTGCAGCATCTAAAGTGCGCCATATGGGTGCCGTCGTATACAAGTGCTCAAAAAGACGCCGCACCTGGCTCCTTACATGTAACTGCAGCATCTAAAGTGCTCCATATGGGTGCCGCCGTATACAACAAGTGCTCAAAAAGACGCCGCACCTGGCTCCTTACATGTAACTGCAGCATCTAAAGTGCGCCATATGGGCGCCGCCATATATAACAAGTTCTCAAAAAGATGCCACACCCCGCTCTGTACATGTAACTGCAGCATCTAAAGTGTGCCATATGGGTGCCGCCGTATACAAGTGCTCAAAAAGACGCCGCACCCGGCTCCTTACATGTAACTGCAGCATCTAAAGTGCTCCATATGGGCGCCGCCGTATACAACAAGTGCTCAAAAAGATGCCGCACCTGGCTCCTTACATGTAACTGCAGCATCTAAAGTGCGCCATATGGGTGCCGCCATATATAACAAGTGCTCAAAAAGACGCCACACCCCGCTCTGTACATGTAACTGCAGCATCTAAAGTGCACCATGTGGGCGCCGCCATATATAACAAGTGCTCAAAAAGATGCCACACCCCGCTCTGTACATGAAACTGCAGCATCTAAAGTTTGCCTTATGGGTGCCACTGTATACAACAAGTGCTCAAAAAGACACCCCACCAATTACGTTATGTAAGTATGAAAACATTACCAGGGTCACAAGATGGCGGCACAAAGACATTTATCTATTTTGCTAAGTTTATAATTTTTTATAAAGGTATCTTTGCTGGTGCTTTGATGTATACCCCTCTTTGGGGGATGTTTGTCCATGTATATTGCTGATGATTCAGGCTCCGCAGAGTCTGTTCTGCCACATTGTGTGATAGATGTGCTCCTCCTGTGTCCTGTAAAGCCATATGTCTGTTAGCGCATACGTTGTTTACCTATGCTGATAACCCCCTTCAGCTCATGTTTCCTGCTGTGTACTGTTCTTGTGTTCTTTGATCTGTGTTGTTTTGTAACTACAGGGGCATCTCAATAAATGAGAATATCTGGGAAACGTTTATTTCTCTCAGTAATTCCATTAATAAAGTGACCTCCTATATTTTCTAGATTCTTTACACACAGAGTCTTCTATTCCAAGTGTTTTATTTCTGTAAATGTTGATTATGGATTACAGGGAATGAAAACCCAAATCTAAGAAAATGAGAATCTTGTAAGTTCAGTTCAGTCTTGTAAATTCAGTGTCACCTGCCAAGGTTTCCTCAGTCTGGTTCAGTAGGACACACAATCCTGGAAGACGCTGATTATGGATTGTATTACTGAATGACTGACATGAAGGAACGGTTCACAGATATTCTCATTTACTGAGATGCACTTGTATGCGGATCACTCCACTTCAGTTCCTGTGGTCTGCTTCCCCCCTGGTCTCCAATGGCAGTGGTCTGGTTGTCCTGGAACAAAGGATGCCAGAGGAGGGGGGGAAGCTACACTACAGCCTATAGAAGTCTGCATCTGGAGGACTTCTGGGTCACTCAGCAGGGAGGCAGCTAGGGGATAGCTGGGGTGTCCCTTCTGTACAAGAAGACCCTCTACACCTTTTCAAGAACCATGTAGTTCTGATCCTGGGAGAGATGTGTGGACACATGTCGTGTTACTGACTTAAGGAAGTGCCCTGGGGCCTAGCAGTAGAGGCCTCAGCGAATCAGACTGCAGATCCGTTTAATTTTTCTCTTTTAATCCCATGTTATTTTCTGTACTGTATTTTGTTTTTACCTGTATATGCTTGACCATCCTCTGATGTGTGTTCTGTATATGTTAGCGGCTAGTACCGACCCACTCGGGTTAATAAATATCTAAAATTTATAAAGCTCGTTTCATGTTATCCTACGAACCCAGACACTCATGGTGGGTGAGTGGTAGGTAAGAGGGGTGACCGCAGGTAGGCCAAGCGGCTTGGCAAAGTGATACTTCACAGTATCAAAACATTACAAATCCTCTATAACTATATATATATGTGAATACACACACGTGCACAAAATTGTTGGTCCCCTCCCTCATTTAATGAAAGAAAACTCCACAATGGTCACAGAAATAACTTGAATCTGACAAAAGTAATAATATATAAAAATTCTATGAAAATGTGAACAAATGAAAGTCAGACATTGCTTTCCAACCAGGCTTCAACAGAATTTTTTAAACCTTTTCCCGACATCTGCCGCAATAGTATGGCGGATGCCAGGTGCTTAAATATGGCGGCTGCTCGGGACTCGAGCAGTTGCCATAGCCGCTGGGTTTCTGCTGTATTATACAGTAGACACCCGGCACTAATGCCCGAGATCAGTGCCGCAATGATTGCGGGCATTAACCCTTCTGGTGCCTCGGTCAAAGCTGACAACTGGGAGTCTTGTGAAGGCTCTTAGGCCTGTCTTTCATTAACTTCTATTGTAGGCTACTCTATGTAGCCCTCAATAGAAGTGCTGTTTTTTTTGCAATGCGTCGCTTTAGTGATCAGACCCCCTAGGGGGGTCTCATAAATGCAAAAAATTTTTTAAAAAAAGTACAAAAAAATATTAAAAGTTCAAATCACCCCCCTTTCCCTAGAACACATATAAAAGTAGTTAAATACTGTGAAACACATACACATTAGGTATCCCTGTGTCTGAAAATGCCCGCTCTAGAAATCTATAAAAATATTTTTCCCGTGCGGTAAACACTGTAGCGGGAAAAAAAAAATCTAAAGTGCCAAACTGCCGTTTTTTCACTGTTTTGCCTCTGATAAAAATTTGAATAAAAAGTGATCAAAGCAATAGCAATTCCCCAAAATGGTAGAAATAAAAAGTACACCTGGCCCCCGCAAAAAAAGACACCCTATGCATCCCCGTACACAGAAGTATAAAAAAGTTACGGGTGTCATAATATGGCGCCTTTTAAAAAAAAAAAAAATTTTTTGCAGTTTTGGATTTTTGTTAAGGGGTTAAAATGTAAATAAAACCATATAAATTTGGTATTCCCGGAATCGTACCGAAACATAGAATATAGGTGACTCACCTTTCCGCGCTCCCACGATGAGCGGAGCAGCCGGAGATTCTCCTGTAGTAGTGGCACAGGTGGTGCGATGCAGTGATGTCATCACACCACCTGCGCTGCGACGACCTGTGCATTTCCATTGGTCTTCTATGGCAGGGCAGGGACTTTTGAGCTCCTCACTCTGTCATAGAATTAAACAGTATCAGCGTGCACAGCACGCCTATACAGCTGTGGAGCTCCCAGGATCCAGAACATCAGGCTAAAAGCCTTATGCTCTGGATCCTGGGGGCCCCTTTGGGGACAGGAGCCCTGGGCAATTGCCCAGTTTTCCCCCCCTAACGACAGCCCTGCCTGCAGGTTACAGCCATATGTACGATATTTCTGCAGTCTAGAGAGCAAATTGTTGGATTTTTTTCCTTTAACCTCTTGTGCATGTGTAAATGAATGTATTAGTGAAAGAAATTGAAATGTGTGAATTTCACCCTTTTGTTTTAGAGATGAGCGAATCGATTCCGCAGAAGTGGAGTTCGATCCGAATTTCAGGAAATCTTTGATTCTCCACGATTCCGGATTTCCTGATGCTTCGTGGTAACAAATATTTAGTAAGGACCTTTGTGACATCAGACGGTCACATGATATTCTCTAGTGATGTGATTGGGTAGGCGTGTCTTTAGTTGTTAGCAGATCCTTCCACATGAATAAACGTCCGTGCTAAAGAGAGAGAAAGAAACATGACCGCAGCATCCAAGGGTTTCCGCCATTTTGCCGCCCACCCTGGCTCTCTGTAGCCCGGAAATAGCTGTTTATTCGCCGCAAAGTATTTTGAATAGAAGCAAATTTTTTTTGAACTTCGAATCGAACTTTTGAGAAATTTGCTCATTTCTAGTTTTAATTCCTGTGAAACACATAAAGGGTTAACAAACTCAACCCCTTAATGACGCAGAGTAGATTGTACATTAATCCTCGGCTACTTTTTTCAGGTTTTCCTCCCCTGCCTTCCAAAATTCAAAACATTTTTTATTTTTCTTATGATATTGCTATGTGAGGCCTTATTCTTTGTGGGACGGGTTGTACTTTCATTCGCCACCATTTTGGGGTACAGATAATGTTTTGATTAGCTTTTATTTACGGTTTTTGGGAGATCATGTGACATAACACACAATTCTATCATTATTTTTTGCATTTTGTTGTTACAGTGTTCCCTCTGCATTATAATGACCTGGCAGCTTTGTCCGGCTGGACGTTACGATTACGGTGATACCAGATTTATATCGGTTTTCTTAGGTTTTTATCGCTTTTACAATTAAAACGTCACTTCTTGTAAATGAAGGATTTACCTGGGGTCTCCGTATTCTGACACCTTGAACTTATGTACTGTACTGGTGATGGAGATTTGTCCGGGCTTGGGACAGGTTGGACTTTCTATTGGTTCTAATGTTTGGTATTTGTCACTTTCTGATCACTTTTTATTGTTATTTTTTGGGGAAAGCGAAGTGACCAGAATACGTTATTTAGCGCATTGTGGTAATTTATTTTATTTTTTTATGGTGTTCACCATACGGGATAAATAAGGCTATTTTTGGATAGTTGGGGCTTGTACGTACAGGGGGGTCCTGACATGTTTATTTACATTATATGTTTGTTTATTTGTAACTTTTTTCCTGTCCCACAAAGGGCTGAACCTGGAATCTGATCACACAATACTGCAGAACATCGCACAGGCTCACTATGGGAACTGCATAGTCAGGGGGCCGGTGGGGGTGGTCTGACTGGTGGCAAGATCGCTATTACTCACAGCACCCGAGGGGTTAATCCTCCGAAGTATCCTCTGACTCCAGCAGCCAGTCCCGGGCCTTGGCAGAAGTAATACAGCAGGCACAGCTCCCGAGCCAACAGCATTACCTGCACAATGTAATAGGACGCCGCTGAGCGGGAAGGGGTTAATGGCGGCCTTACAATATTTATGTCACACTGAAGGCACAAAAATCAAGATTGGTCCCCAATTGCAAATCAGACAATGATGTTCCAGATGTGCTTGATGGGAGACAAGTCCAGAGACAGCGCAAGCAATAAAACGCTGGGCAAGTACCGCACTGAGCGCTCCGAGGCCTCATTCACGCGGACGCGCTTTTCACGGACAGATGTCATCCATGTTTGTCAGTGATATAAAACATCTGCATTAGCCACAAAAAAATCTGCTCATCCGCTGTGCGCTGGCGTCTGAACACATTGGAATGAATGAGTACGTACTGGAACGTGTGAATAACGCCCGATAGTGCAGTCGTATCACTGAAGCAGGTTACAAGATACACCAGGTCGCTGTGTGTGAACACTGTCAAGAATCCATGGTGCCACATGGGCAAGGGGCGACTGCAGCAGATCATTCCCCTCCCCCTCCATCTGTATCAGCCACTGTAAGGACAATGCAAAATACGGTCAAATGTTGCCCCAAGGATAAATGAGAAACCTGTGACTGGCCCTCCTGGGAGCCACGTCTGGCAGGTCTAGTACAGTCTCCAGATTGAGAGGCTGAGGCTATGCAGGGCCTCCGTATTTGTCGTAACTTCTCGCTGCAGATCAGGCCCAGATGATTCAAGCAGGACACTTATATCTGCAGCAAATTCCTACATGTGACTGTCCCCTCATCACTGACGATCCACCACAGGTTCCTTTTCATGTTCCTCCTCACGTTTCTCATCATATTCCTCCTCAGGTACCTCCTTAGGTTCCTTCCTCCTCAGGATCCACCTCATGTTCCTTTTCATGTCCCTCATGATGTTCCTCTACATGTCCCTCATCAGGTTCTTCTTCATATTCCTCCTCAGGTTTCTCATCATGTTCCTCCTCATATCCCTTACATGTTCCTCCTCAGGTCCCTTGTCATGTTTCTTCTCAGGTCCTTCATCATGTTCCTCCTCCTCAGGTTCCTCTTTATATTCCTCCTCAGGTTTCTCATCATGTTCCTCTTTAGGTTCCTCCTCAGGTTCCACCATATGTCCCTCAACATGTTCCTCATCATGTTCCTCCTTAGGTTCCTCTTCATGTCCCTCATCATGTTCTTCCTCAGGTTCCTCTTCATATTCCTCCTCAGGTTTCTCATCATGTTCCTCCTCAGGTTCCTCATGATGTTTCTCCTCAGGTCCCTCGTCATGTTCCTCCTCAGGTCCCTCATCATGTTTCTCCTCAGGTTCCTCATCATGTTCCTCCTTAGGTTACTCCTCAGGTTCTTCATCATGTTTCTCCTCAGGTCCCACTTCATGTCCCTCATCATGTTTCTCCTCAGGTCCCACTTCATGTCCCTCATCATGTTTCTCCTTAGATTCCTCATCATGTTTCTCCTCAGATTCCACCTCATGTTCCTCCTCAGGTTCCTCATCATGTTTCTCCTCAGGTTCCTCATCATGTCCCCTCAGGTTCCTCATCATGTTTCTCCTCAGGTCCCACCTCAGGTTCCTCATCATGTTTCCCCTCAGGTCCCACTTCATGTCCCTCATGATGTTTCTCCTCAGATTCCACCTCATGGTCCTCCTCAGGTTCCTCATCATGTTTCTCCTCAGGTTCCTCATCATGTTTCCCTCAGGTTCCTCATCAAGTTCCTCCTCAGGTTCCTCATGATGTTTCTCCTCAGGTCCCTCGTCATGTACCTCCTCAGGTCCCACTTCATGTCCCTCATGTTTCTCCTCAGGTTCCTCATCATGTTCCTCCTCAGGCTCCTCATCATGTTTCCCCTCAGGTCCCACTTCATGTCCCTCATCATGTTTCTCCTCAGATTCCACCTCATGTTCCTCCTCAGGTTCTTCATCATGTTTCTCCTCAGATTCCTCATCATGTTCCTCCCGTTCCTCAGATGTCTCCTCACCTGATGTTTCTCCTCAGGTCCCTCGTCATGTTCCTCCTCAGGTCCCACTTCATGTCCCTCATGTTTCTCCTCAGGTTCCTCATCATGTTCCTCCTCAGGCTCCTCATCATGTTTCCCCTCAGGTCCCACTTCATGTCCCTCATCATGTTTCTCCTCAGATTCCACCTCAGGTTCCTCATCATGTTTCTCCTCAGGTTCCTCATCTTGTACTTTCTCATGTTCCTCCTCATGTGAATTTAGCCCTACCCTGCACCAGATTATCACTGAGGGATTTATTATGAACCCTTTAATGAAGGTCTCAGTGACATAAGACTAGCGGCGGACACCGTGCTGTATATGAGCGCCATGATAAGTCCATCAGCAATGGGAATGATCACCAGAGATCACTGATAATGAACACCTGCTTGTACTCGCTGCCCCCGGGGCCCTGCCGCCATCTTGCTTCTGTCGGGCAGGGCAGCTACTAATAAAGCTTTGCTTAGAAGTTTCCGGTGACCGCGCCCCCCGTGTCATGGAGGATGACGGGACTTGTAGTCCTGCCGGAGTTTCCGCAGTTGAGGGCAGAGCTGGCAGTGAGTGTAGCGGGATGGAGGAGCTGGACGGACTGATACTGGAGGCCAAGGAGAGCATGGAGGCGGCGAGGACCTACCGGGCAGAGCTCAAGCACCGACTACAGGGGCTGAGCCAGGCCAGGAGACAGGTGAGGTCCCGGGTACAGGAGCCGACTACAGCGCCAGATAGCTACCTAATACAGGAGCCGACTACAGCGCCAGATAGCTACCTAATACAGGAGCCGACTACAGCGCCAGATAGCTACCTAATACAGGAGCCGACTACAGCGCCAGACACCCCCCTAATACGGGAGCCGACTACAGCGCCAGACACCCCCTAATACGGGAGCCGACTACAGCGCCAGACACCCCCAATACGGGAGCCGACTACAGCGCCAGACACCCCCTAATACGGGAGCCGACTACAGCGCCAGACACCCCCTAATACGGGAGCCGACTACAGCGCCAGACACCCCCATACGGGAGCCGACTACAGCGCCAGACACCCCCTAATACGGGAGCCGACTACAGCGCCAGACACCCCCTAATACGGGAGCCGACTACAGCGCCAGACACCCCCTAATACGGGAGCCGACTACAGCGCCAGACACCCCCTAATACGGGAGCCGACTACAGCGCCAGACACCCCCTAATACGGGAGCCGACTACAGCGCCAGACACCCCCTAATACGGGAGCCGACTACAGCGCCAGACACCCCCTAATACGGGAGCCGACTACAGCGCCAGACACCCCCTAATACGGGAGCCGACTACAGCGCCAGACACCCCCTAATACGGGAGCCGACTACAGCGCCAGACACCCCCTAATACGGGAGCCGACTACAGCGCCAGACACCCCCTAATACGGGAGCCGACTACAGCGCCAGACACCCGCCTAATACGGGAGCCGACTCCAGCGCCAGACAGCTGCCTAATACGGGAGCCGACTCCAGCGCCAGACAGCCGCCTAATACGGGAGCCGACTCCAGCGCCAGACAGCTGCCTAATACGGGAGCCGACTACAGCGCCAGACAGCTGCCTAATACGGGAGCCGACTACAGCGCCAGACAGCCCCCTAATACGGGAGCCGACTACAGCGCCAGACACCCCCTAATACGGGAGCCGACTACAGCGCCAGACAGCCCCCTAATACGGGAGCCGACTACAGCGCCAGACACCCCCTAATACGGGAGCCGACTACAGCGCCAGACACCCCCTAATACGGGAGCCGACTCCAGCGCCAGACAGCCCCCTAATACGGGAGCCGACTCCAGCGCCAGACACCCCCTAATACGGGAGCCGACTCCAGCGCCAGACACCCCCTAATACGGGAGCCGACTACAGCGCCAGACACCCCCTAATACGGGAGCCGACTCCAGCGCCAGACACCCCCTAATACGGGAGCCGACTCCAGCGCCAGACACCCCCTAATACGGGAGCCGACTCCAGCGCCAGACACCCCCTAATACGGGAGCCGACTCCAGCGCCAGACACCCCCTAATACGGGGCCGACCCAGCGCCAGACACCCCCCAACACGGGAGCCGACCCAGCGCCAGACACCCCCACCCCCGGGAGCCGACCCAGCGCCAGACACCCCCATACGGGAGCCGACCCAGCGCCAGACACCCCCAATACGGGAGCCGACCCAGCGCCAGACACCCCCTATCGGGGCCGACCAGCGCCAGACCCCCCCGGGCGCCGCGCACCCCCTAATACGGGAGCCGACTCCAGCGCCAGACACCCCCTAATACGGGAGCCGACTCCAGCGCCAGACACCCCCTAATACGGGAGCCGACTCCAGCGCCAGACACCCCCCTAATACGGGAGCCGACTCCAGCGCCAGACACCCCCTAATACGGGAGCCGACTCCAGCGCCAGACACCCCCTAATACGGGAGCCGACTCCAGCGCCAGACACCCCCTAATACGGGAGCCGACTCCAGCGCCAGACACCCCCTAATACGGGAGCCGACTCCAGCGCCAGACACCCCCTAATACGGGAGCCGACTCCAGCGCCAGACACCCCCTAATACGGGAGCCGACTCCAGCGCCAGACACCCCCTAATACGGGAGCCGACTACAGCGCCAGACACCCCCTAATACGGGAGCCGACTACAGCGCCAGACACCCCCTAATACGGGAGCCGACTACAGCGCCAGACACCCCCTAATACGGGAGCCGACTACAGCGCCAGACACCCCCTAATACGGGAGCCGACTACAGCGCCAGACACCCCCTAATACGGGAGCCGACTACAGCGCCAGACACGGCCGCCCCCCCCCCTAATACGGGAGCCGACTACAGCGCCAGACACCCCCTAATACGGGAGCCGACTACAGCGCCAGACACCCCCTAATACGGGAGCCGACTACAGCGCCAGACACCCCCTAATACGGGAGCCGACTACAGCGCCAGACACCCCCTAATACGGGAGCCGACTACAGCGCCAGACACCCCCTAATACGGGAGCCGACTACAGCGCCAGACACCCCCTATACGGGACGGGAGCCGACTACAGCGCCAGACACCCCCTAATACGGGAGCCGACTACAGCGCCAGACACCCCCTAATACGGGAGCCGACTCCAGCGCCAGACACCCCCTAATACGGGAGCCGACCCCAGCGCCAGCACCCCCCGGGGCCGACCCAGCGCCAGCCCCCACCCCTACGGGAGCCGACTCCAGCGCCAGACACCCCCTAATACGGGAGCCGACTCCAGCGCCAGACACCCCCCTAATACGGGAGCCGACTCCAGCGCCAGACACCCCCTAATACGGGAGCCGACTCCAGCGCCAGACACCCCCTAATACGGGAGCCGACTCCAGCGCCAGACACCCCCTAATACGGGAGCCGACTCCAGCGCCAGACACCCCCTAATACGGGAGCCGACTACAGCGCCAGACACCCCCTAATACGGGAGCCGACTCCAGCGCCAGACACCCCCTAATACGGGAGCCGACTACAGCGCCAGACACCCCCTAATACGGGAGCCGACTCCAGCGCCAGACACCCCCTAATACGGGAGCCGACTCCAGCGCCAGACACCCCCTAATACGGGAGCCGACTCCAGCGCCAGACACCCCCTAATACGGGAGCCGACTCCAGCGCCAGACACCCCCTAATACGGGAGCCGACCCCCCAGCCCGCCAGACACCCCCGCACATACGGGAGCCGACTCCAGCGCCAGACACCCCCTAATACGGGAGCCGACTCCAGCGCCAGACACCCCCTAATACGGGAGCCGACTCCAGCGCCAGACACCCCCTAATACGGGAGCCGACTCCAGCGCCAGACACCCCCTAATACGGGAGCCGACTCCAGCGCCAGACACCCCCTAATACGGGAGCCGACTCCAGCGCCAGACACCCCCTAATACGGGAGCCGACTCCAGCGCCAGACACCCCCATACGGGAGCCGACTCCAGCGCCAGACACCCCCTAATACGGGAGCCGACTCCAGCGCCAGACACCCCCTAATACGGGAGCCGACTCCAGCGCCAGACACCCCCTAATACGGGAGCCGACTCCAGCGCCAGACACCCCCTAATACGGGAGCCGACTCCAGCGCCAGACACCCCCCTAATACGGGAGCCGACTCCAGCGCCAGACACCCCCTAATACGGGAGCCGACTCCAGCGCCAGACACCCCCTAATACGGGAGCCGACTCCAGCGCCAGACACCCCCTAATACGGGAGCCGACTCCAGCGCCAGACACCCCCCTAATACGGGAGCCGACTCCAGCGCCAGACACCCCCTAATACGGGAGCCGACTCCAGCGCCAGACACCCCCTAATACGGGAGCCGACTCCAGCGCCAGACACCCCCTAATACGGGAGCCGACTCCAGCGCCAGACACCCCCTAATACGGGAGCCGACTCCAGCGCCAGACACCCCCTAATACGGGAGCCGACTCCAGCGCCAGACACCCCCTAATACGGGAGCCGACTCCAGCGCCAGACACCCCCTAATACGGGAGCCGACTCCAGCGCCAGACACCCCCTAATACGGGAGCCGACTCCAGCGCCAGACACCCCCTAATACGGGAGCCGACTCCAGCGCCAGACACCCCCTAATACGGGAGCCGACTCCAGCGCCAGACACCCCCTAATACGGGAGCCGGCTCCAGCGCCAGACACCCCCTAATACGGGAGCCGACTCCAGCGCCAGACACCCCCTAATACGGGAGCCGGCTCCAGCGCCAGACACCCCCTAATACGGGAGCCGGCTCCAGCGCCAGACACCCCCTAATACGGGAGCCGGCTCCAGCGCCAGACACCCCCTAATACGGGAGCCGACTCCAGCGCCAGACACCCCCACGGGAGCCGGCTCCAGCGCCAGACACCCCCTAATACGGGAGCCGGCTCCCGCCCCCCAAGCCGACTCCAGCGCCAGACACCCCCTAATACGGGAGCCGGCTCCAGCGCCAGACACCCCCTAATACGGGAGCCGGCTCCAGCGCCAGACACCCCCTAATACGGGAGCCGGCTCCAGCGCCAGACACCCCCAATACGGGAGCCGGCCAGCGCCAGACACCCCCAATACGGGAGCCGGCTCCAGCGCCAGACACCCCCTAATACGGGAGCCGGCTCCAGCGCCAGACACCCCCTAATACGGGAGCCGGCTCCAGCGCCAGACACCCCCTAATACGGGAGCCGGCTCCAGCGCCAGACACCCCCTAATACGGGAGCCGGCTCCAGCGCCAGACACCCCCTAATACGGGAGCCGGCTCCAGCGCCAGACACCCCCTAATACGGGAGCCGGCTCCAGCGCCAGACACCCCCTAATACGGGAGCCGGCTCCAGCGCCAGACACCCCCTAATACGGGAGCCGACTCCAGCGCCAGACACCCCCTAATACGGGAGCCGGCTCCAGCGCCAGACACCCCCTAATACGGGAGCCGGCTCCAGCGCCAGACACCCCCTAATACGGGAGCCGGCTCCAGCGCCAGACACCCCCCTAATACGGGAGCCGGCTCCAGCGCCAGACACCCCCTAATACGGGAGCCGGCTCCAGCGCCAGACACCCCCTAATACGGGAGCCGGCTCCAGCGCCAGACACCCCCTAATACGGGAGCCGGCTCCAGCGCCAGACACCCCCTAATACGGGAGCCGACTCCAGCGCCAGACACCCCCTAATACGGGAGCCGACTCCAGCGCCAGACACCCCCTAATACGGGAGCCGGCTCCAGCGCCAGACACCCCCTAATACGGGAGCCGGCTCCAGCGCCAGACACCCCCAAGACGGGGGCCGGCGCCAGCGCCAGACACCCCCTAATACGGGAGCCGGCTCCAGCGCCAGACACCCCCTAATACGGGAGCCGACTCCAGCGCCAGACACCCCCTAATACGGGAGCCGACTCCAGCGCCAGACACCCCCTAATACGGGAGCCGACTCCAGCGCCAGACACCCCCTAATACGGGAGCCGACCCCAGCGCCAGTCTGCGTCCCTTCATTATTAGGCATCTTCACAAGACACTTGATAGAGCCTGTACCTGGGGGTCCGGGGGGTACTGGGGGGGCACATTGCGGTGGGGGTGTAGAGTAGGTTGGGTACATCTTGTTGTAGACATTAGGGGGTACTTAGTTGCTGATTATATACTGTGCCCCCTCCTCACCTATATACACAGGCCCCCCCTCCCCCACGCTCTGTGACTACTCCTCACATCATTTGCTTCCTGGCATCTTCCTTATTTCCTGCGAGATGTCTTCAGGTGTCTCCCCCCTCCCCCTCACTGCAGTGATATTGGGGCGGGGGGGGGGGAATTGTCATTGAACTTGTAAAGGATTGTGAGGACCCCGCAGTGTGAGAGCAGGCCCGGTCCTGTGACCAGTCTATATATAGATTTATAGTAGGGGAAGCAGTCAGCATGACGGTGGAGACGTGTGCTGGGGCAGGTGAGGCGTCTCTGCAGCGAAACAATCCCCAACCCCAGGAGGAAACTTCTCTAACCAGACGCCTTCCTGTGCGAGATGTCAGTGGCGGCTTTCATCATTTCCTGCCAGTCTGTGCCTGTAATATATCGCTCTGAGCCTGTAATATATCGCTCTGAGCCTGTAATATATCGCTCTGAGCCTGTAATATATCGCTCTGAGCCTGTAATATATATCGCTCTGAGCCTGTAATATATCGCTCTGAGCCTGTGATATATCGCTCTGAGCCTGTGATATATCGCTCTGAGCCTGTGATATATCGCTCTGAGCCTGTGATATATCGCTCTGAGCCTGTGATATATCGCTCTGAGCCTGTGATATATCGCTCTGAGCCTGTGATATTTCGCTCTGAGCCTGTGATATATCGCTCTGAGCCTGTGATATATCGCTCTGAGCCTGTGATATATCGCTCTGAGCCTGTGATATATCGCTCTGAGCCTGTGATATATCGCTCTGAGCCTGTGATATAATAATAATAATAATAATAATAATAGTCCTTTAATAGTCCCACAATGGGGAAATTCAGTGTGTTACAGCAGCAAAGATAAGCAAATACAAATACAACATGTACAGGAATGTTCCAAGGTGAGAGGCATTACATTAATAGCAGACAGACAGATAGAACGTAGCAGAGGGGGGGGGGGGGGGATATAACAGGCAGAGAGATATTTCAGTTCTCTGTGTGTAATGATCTCCGCTTAGGTCGGTGTTGGTTGTACAGCCTAACCGCGGTGGGGAGGAAAGACTTCCGATAGCGCTCCTTCTCACACCTAGGGTGGAGCAGTCGGTCACTGACTATATCGCTCTGAGCCTGTGATATATCGCTCTGAGCCTGTGATATATCGCTCCGAGCCTGTGATATATCGCTCCGAGCCTGTGATATATCGCTCCGAGCCTGTGATATATCGCTCCGAGCCTGTGATATATCGCTCCGAGCCTGTGATATATCGCTCCGAGCCTGTGATATATCGCTCCGAGCCTGTGATATATCGCTCCGAGCCTGTGATATATCGCTCCGAGCCTGTGATATATCGCTCCGAGCCTGTGATATGTCGCTCCGAGCCTGTAATAATATGTGATGTCTCTCCGAGCCTGTAATAATATGTGATGTCTCTCCGAGCCTGTAATAATATGTGATGTCTCTCCGAGCCTGTAATAATATGTGATGTCTCTCCGAGCCTGTAATAATATGTGATGTCTCTCCGAGCCTGTAATAATATGTGATGTCTCTCCGAGCCTGTAATATGTGATATCTCTCCGAGCCTGTAATATGTGATATCTCTCCGAGCCTGTAATATGTGATATCTCTCCGAGCCTGTAATATGTGATATCTCTCCGAGCCTGTAATATGTGATATCTCTCCGAGCCTGTAATATGTGATATCTCTCCGAGCCTGTAATATGTGATATCTCTCCGAGCCTGTAATATGTGATATCTCTCCGAGCCTGTAATATGTGATATCTCTCCGAGCCTGTAATATATCTCTCCGAGCCTGTAATATGGGATGTCTCTCCGAACCTGTCATAATATGGGATGTCTCTCCGAGCCTGTAGTATGTGATATCTCTCCGAGCCTGTAGTATGTGATATCGCTCCGAGCCTGTAATATATCTCTCCGAGCCTGTAATATGGGATGTCTCTCCGAACCTGTCATAATATGGGATGTCTCTCCGAGCCTGTAGTATGTGATATCTCTCCGAGCCTGTAGTATGTGATATCGCTCCGAGCCTGTAATATATCTCTCCGAGCCTGTAATATATCGCTCCGAGCCTGTAATATATCTCTCCGAGCCTGTAATATATCGCTCCGAGCCTGTAATATATCGCTCCGAGCCTGTAATATATCGCTCCGAGCCTGTAATATATCTCTCCGAGCCTGTAATATATCGCTCCGAGCCTGTAATATATCGCTCCGAGCCTGTAATATATCTCTCCGAGCCTGTAATATATCGCTCCGAGCCTGTAATATATCGCTCCGAGCCTGTAATATATCGCTCCGAGCCTGTAATATATCGCTCCGAGCCTGTAATATATCGCTCCGAGCCTGTAATATATCGCTCCGAGCCTGTAATATATCGCTCCGAGCCTGTAATATATCGCTCCGAGCCTGTAATATGTGATATCGCTCTGAGCCTGTCATAATATGTGATGTCTCTCCGGATCCTGATATAATGGTCTTTCCCTACAGATCCAGGACAGCGCGGCTCAGACTCGGGACGCCCTTCGGCAGCATTTCCATGATATGCAGAACGCTGTATGTAAGATGCTGGATGACCGCCTGGTCGCGCTGCTGCAGCAGGTGGACGCCGTCCAGCACGAGAACATCAAACCACTGGACGACTGTCAGAAGCTGCTAGAGCAGGGGGTCAGCACAGCGGAGGGACTGCTGAAGGAAGGTGGGCCGGCTGTATCCTCTGTACACATGGGGGTGATAACTGTATATATGGGGGCGTGCTCTGAGTCACCTGTAATTCCTCTGCCCTCCAGGAGAGGACGCTGTGTCCTGTAACAGCGTAGACCATCAGAACCTGTGTAACTTCACCAACAAAGCTCTGCACATCCAGCTGGACAGGTGAGGGACTGGGGAGATTTGGGGGGCTGGGAGCCTCGGCAGGGGGGCTCAGTAGTCACTGTGTGGTGTGTGCAGTTTGCCGGAGGTCCCCTCGCTGGTGGAGGTCCCCTGCCTCTCCGCTCAGCTGGATGACGCCTTCCTGTCCATCGCCAGAGATCACATCTGCAAGCATGGAGCAGTGGCCTCCAGACCCCCGGTGCAGATCGAGGAGCTGATGGAGAGACCTGGCGGGATCCTGGTGCGATGGTGCAAGGTAATTCACTGAAAGGTTCTAGAGACCGTCTGCTTGCTGTCAGTGAACAGAGCCAGGTCTCCATCCAGAGATCTGATTGGATGGTCTCATTCTGCAGCCTGTGGTCCCTGCACCCCCAAACCAAACTCCTTAGAGGGAACGGGATGTTGCCTTAGGGGGCTGTGCCCATGAAGAACATCCACAAGCTAGATGATCCGTATAAGATCTCTGAAGGGTCAGGGTAGTTTGGTGCCCCACGCTGGTTACTAGTGGGGGTCCCGGCGGTTATGCATCATGGTGTTCTTACATCAGGGGCAGTGAATGTGAAATGCTGTAATAGTACAGCAGAGCATGCCGACGCCGAGCCTCCCCCCCGCACTCTGCCGACGCCGGGCCCCCCCCCCCCCCCCCCGTGCTCTGCTGCTACGCCGGGCCCCCCCCCCCGCGCTCTGCTGCTACGCCGGGCCTCCCCCCCGCGCTCTGCTGCTACGCCGAAGCCGGGCCTCCTCCCCCCGCGCTCTGCTGCTACGCCGACGCCGGGCCTCCCCCCCGCACTCTGCTGCTACGCCGGGCCTCCCCCCCCGCGCTCTGCTGCTACGCCGACGCCGGGCCTCCCCCCCCGCGCTCTGCTGCTACGCCGACGCCGGGCCTCCCCCCCCCCCCGCGCTCTGCTGCTACGCCGGGCCTCCCCCCCGCGCTCTGCTGCTACGCCGAAGCCGGGCCTCCTCCCCCCCGCGCTCTGCTGCTACGCCGACGCCGGGCCTCCCCCCCGCGCTCTGCTGCTACGCCGACGCCGGGCCTCCCCCCCCGCGCTCTGCTGCTACGCCGACGCCGGGCCTCTCCCCCCGCGCTCTGCTGCTACGCCGACGCCGGGCCTCTCCCCCCGCGCTCTGCTGCTACGCCGCCCCCCCGCCGGGCCTCCCCCCCCCCCGCGCTCTGCTGCTACGCCGGGCCTCCCCCCCCGCGCTCTGCTGCTACGCCGGGCCTCCCCCCCCCGCGCTCTGCTGCTACGCCGGGCCTCCCCCCCCGCGCTCTGCTGCTACGCCGGGCCTCCCCCCCGCGCTCTGCTGCTACGCCGGGCCTCCCCCCCCGCGCTCTGCTGCTACGGCGACGCCGGGCCTCCCCCCCGCGCTCTGCTGCTACGCCGACGCCGGGCCTCCCCCCCGCGCTCTGCTGCTACGCCGACGCCGGGCCTCCCCCCCGCGCTCTGCTGCTACGCCTGCGCCGGGCCTCCCCCCCTGCGCTCTGCTGCTAGGCCGGGCCTCCCCCCCTGCGCTCTGCTGCTAGGCCGGGCCTCCCCCCCGCGCTCTGCTGCTGCGCCGGGCCTCCCCCCCCTGCGCTCTGCTGCTACGCCGGGCCTCCCCCCCGCGCTCTGCTGCTACGCCGACGCCGGGCCTCCCCCCCCCCACCCCCGCCAATGCTGTGTTTCCCCCACTGATTCTATGTCTGCTCTCAGGTGGATGACGACTTTGTGGCTCAGGATTATCGTCTTCAGTATCGTAAGAACGCTTGTGGTCACTTTGAGGACTCCTATGTGGGCAGTGAGTGCGAGTTTCTTGTGCTTCACATTGATCCCAACGTTGACTATCAGTTCAGAGTTTGCTCGAGGGGGGATGGCCGTCAGGAGTGGAGCCCATGGAGCGTGCCCCAGCTGGGTTGCACCTCCCTTGTCCCACATGGTGAGTGTCCTGCTCTCTGCTGCCTCCTGCTGTATGTCGTGTGCATTGGTGACCGCTCTTTGTCTCCTGCAGAGTGGAGTCCAGGCCTGGAGGGGTACAGCCTGAGCAGCCGCAGGAACATTGCCCTGCGCAATGACTCTCCGCAGTATGGCGTCCTCTACTCCAAAGCGGCCACCTACTCCCCGGGTCAGACCTTGACATTCAGGTAAGAGGAGTTTCTGCAAGGTCATGAGGATGATGGGGAGTTTTGTCCAGGTTACTTTTGTATACCCTGTTGCCCCAATAAGCACATGCCTGCAGCACTATATACCCCACCCCAGGTGCCTGTCCTGATCTCCCAGAGTCCTCTCTGTGCTCACAGTGTGTGTTGTGAGACTAATCTGCCCACTGGGGGGCAATTATGGCAGGGACTTTCCCGGGATAGGGTCATAATCTAGGACTGCACCTGCGTAACCATGTTGCCCCCTACAGGGTGGAGACAAGTGGCGGCTCAGACCGGAGGGATAGCATTGGAGTTTGCATTGGGAAGGAGGACGGACTGGAGTCCATGCAGAGGGATGGAGCAGTGTGTATCGGCTCCAGTGGTGAGTTTTCCTGGGGCCACACTGCATCCTGGGATCCTGTACGCACAGCAGGAGGATCTCACATCTTGTCTCTCTTGTAGGTGCTGTCTATGTGAATGGGAAGGAGATGACCAATCAGCTGCCGCCTGTCTCCCCAGGAACCACCATCACCTTTGACATGGAGCTGGTCAGTCTGGGAGGCAACAACGAGGGGCCACACCAAAGGCGTAGAGTGACCATCGGTTCTAACAATCGGGAGGTCGTCTTTGATTGGCTTCTGGAACAGTCATGTGACGCTCTGTATTTTGGATGCTCATTTTTCCACCCCGGCTGGAAAGTCTTGGTGTATTAGTGTTACCTGAGAGACTTGGTTCTCCACGGTTGGGTCTTGTGATTGGCACTGATGGGTCCAGTGGGCGTCATCTCACAAGATAAGCGAAACGTTTTCCTGTAGATGAGATGTGGTGAGACCCCGCTGCTGCCAGAGTACAGGGAGAGAAGGGCCCTTCAGTAATCCACTGATAAGGTTCTATGGATCTACTTTTAATCTGACATTACTGCCACCCTTTACTTCCTCCCTGCTGCCAACATCCTGTGCTCACAGATTTCAGCAGGCTTTATCCTACAGGCCTGGTCTGCGGTTACACTGCATGGACAGCGCGTCCCGAGTCCTTGCAAGAAAATCCTCCAGCGCCTGCCGCAGGGGCGACACTTAGGGGTTGGGTCTGCTACTCTCTGAGGCAGTAGTGTGCAGAAAGTCACTTATTTCTGGAGGTTTTCGAGAGCAGCGGTCAGTATTCTGGTGGAGCCACTCATCACACAACGGTCCAGTAACATACCAAGCACATATTACCTCCAGTGTTAGTGGGGGTCGGGGCACCCCCAGCTCAGGGCTTATTTTATTACAATTATTTTTCTAGAGACTGTGCTTTATCTTTTGTACTTTGAGATGTTTTGTGTTCTGCCGCCGGGTACTTCTGGAGCTGCTCTTTCAGCCTGTGTCTTCATAGTACAAATTATCTGAACCTGCAATAAAACTGCCTGATGTGAATTCACTCCAACAGTGACCAGCACAGGATGCAGTGTAGCGGGAGCTGTAGATATATATATCTATGTATATGTGTGTGTATATATAGAATGGCTTTTGCCTCCACATGGCCGTCTCCTTCGCTTTAGTTGAGGGGTCAGTGCCCTCTCCTTGCTGGTCACAATAAACGTCTCTACAGCAGGGGGCGCTACGGGATCATCTCGCTGACAGAGGAAACACACAGTAAAACTTTCCACCAGGGACAATATCACATGGCAGGCTTAGATACAGCAGCTGAGATACGCTCTGCCCTGAGACCGCCCCTGAGGTTCCTTCCACTGTGAAATCTTTGCTGCCCCTCCCCCAGACGGTTTATTATTGAGATGAATAAAAATTTATATTTTTGACTTTTCCCGCTCTCTCCTCTGTTGGTTGCAGATTTGGGGCTGCTTTGTCTGTGACTCTGGTGGTCATTTGGTGCGGGGCAAGTTACAGAAGACGCAGGACTCGGGGGCTTAATTTATAGTTTATTAGAAATGGACACGACAAAAGTTACAGGACACAGGGATCGGGACTAGAAGGGGGGGAGCAGGAAGCCGTCACCGCGTCGTGTGCAAACATCGCCAGTCTAGCTACATGGAGCCTACGAATCTTTACATATGTGCAGAAAGGGAGCGGCAGGGAAATGAGGGGTTAAAGCAAAATATCACCAACTACCCAGAATTATCCCCAGAGGCAGAAGTGCCCCTCCCCCACACTCATCATTAAATAGCATCAACAAACATCCACACGACTGTCCCCGAGGCTTTATGTACAACTGGAGTAGAAGAAGGCCGGAGCCAATAGAAAAGATGTGAGTGAGGAGCGAAGGCCGCGCCCCAAGCAGCAGGATTCCTATATAAATAAAGACCAAGAATGGCTCTGGTCAGAACCAGAGGGGCAACCGGAGACCTGGACCCAGCGCTGGCCTAGACCCCCACGGACTGGGAGAGAAAACCAGAACGTGAGCTAGTGCAGACCTATAGCATGACAACAGCACAGAGCAGGGGAATCATTGACACCTCCCAGGGGATGAGCAACACCACAGAGGGCACCTCCAGGGGACGAGCGATGCCGCACAGCCAATCTGCAGGGCAACCCTGGGGAATCAATGGCACCTCCAGGGGATGACGACGCCGCACACCCCCGTGACGCCCGGCTGGACCCCAGGGGGGGGGGGGGGGGGGGGGGGGGGGGGGGGGGGGGGGGGGCGCACAGCCAGACAATCTGCAGGGCAACCCTGGGGAATCAATGGCACCTCCCAGGGGATGAGCGACGCCGCACAGCCAGACAATCTGCAGGGCAACCCTGGGGAATCAATGGCACCTCCAGGGGCTGAGCGACGCCGCACAGCCAGACACCGCAGGGGAGGCCGGGGGGAAAAAGGGGACCCCGGGGGGGGGGGGGGGGGGCGCGAGCCAACGGCCCCCCCCGCACAGCCAGACAACCTGCAGGGCAGCCCTGGGGAATCAATGGCACCTCCAGGGGCTGAGCGACGCCGCACAGCCAGACAATCTGCAGGGCAAACCTGGGGAATCAATGGCACCTCCAGGGGCTGAGCGACGCCGCACAGCCAGACAACCTGCAAGGCAGCCCTGAGGAATTAATGGCACCTCCAGGCAATGAGTGATGCTGCAGAGGACATCTCCTGCGGATGAGAAACGCTGCACAGCCAGACAACCTCCAGCGGATGAGTGACGCTGCAACACCAGAGAACCTGCAGGGCAACTCTGGGGAATTGAGGATGCTGCAGCATCAGACAACCTGTAGGGCAACCCTGGGGAAGGATCGCAGGACTCCGCTGTGGGATGAGTAAGACAAAGCACAGGACAACTCTGGGGGAGGATGAGACACACCCAGGGAATGCATGACACTATAGAACCAGACACAGCACAAACCCTTCCCACCTTGCAGGACTCTCATGGTGATGTGCAGCACTGCACGGTCAGGCACCATCCAGGACACCTTCAGGGAGGAGCTAAACACCCCACAAAACATCCTCGAAAAGAGCGCCAGCGTGCAGGAAAGCCCTGGGTCTGAGCTACGCACTGCACAGGACACCGCTCAGCAGCTGCACAACGCTCCACAAACAGTTTATTTCATTGAGACATGTAAGTGGCTATATACATATTACCAGCATACAGATGTGACAAGAAGGGGCACCAGATTTTTAGGAGGCGGGGCCTGTATTTCATGTTCACTTTGCCCCACCCTAGAAATTTCAAAGTAAAAGGAGGAAATACAAAGTTCATTTTTCTTTAAGAAAGGCTAAAAATAACAGTCTTTCCTGGAAGCAACAACAGAGGCGTAAAGAAACGTAAAAAAGTTGTGCACCCTCCAGCCTGTGAGGGGGAGCTGCTTGGTTTTGGGATGTATTGCTTTGCAGGGTGCCCTGGAGTGGAAGCTCGGCTTGTCCTCACAGACGCTGCTTTTTGCTCTGTTTGAGGGCCCCTGATGTGTGATCGTTCTCCAGCACTCGCTCTTTGCCGTTGCTCTCGGCAAAGCCATTGGCTTGGTGCGTGCTCGTCTCGTCAGACACCTCTTCTGCGCCGTAGCTCGGAGATTCGTCCCGCTCGAGCTTGGCCTGCAGGTCGCGCAGCTTGGACACAGCCCGGTCGATGGTGGAGATGCTGATCAGGTTGAAGTCATGCATGCTCACCAGGTGCAGCATGAAGTTTCGGCACAGGTTTTTCTTGATTATTTTGGGTCCATAGTTCTCCACAAATAACATACAGGCGTGATTCATCTGATTGTCTGCAATGAACCTGCAGGAAGGAGTAATCATTAGTATGGCGGACGATAATGGCAATCCAGTGGACATCTTAAAGGGACAGGCTTCTCTACCATACCCAAATAATTCTAACCCTCTTTAATAGATTGTCCGTTGGTTTCTCACCAGAGTGGAAGACGTCTAAGACATCTCATGCTTTATAAGACTGACAAACAATGGATGAGCTACTCAGCATTATAAACAATGGTCACCACGAGAATCAGGCAGCCATGTTCACAAGTGATGTCAGTGATCTGTTTGGTGTCCTTCCACTCACCCGTGTTTCATGACGTGCAGGTTCCACATCTTCATTACTTCTTTCTCTCCTTCGTTAACATCTGAGAATTCTTCAATTTGCTAGAGAAGAAGAAGAGAGACTGTAGTAAGTGGCAGTGCCCCCTGCAGGGTGGAGGGTCCCCCGCTCCTCTGTACTACACACTCACAGTTATGGTCTTCTCCCTCAGCCACTCCGGGTCCTTCTCATCCTCACTGTCCACCTCCATCTCCTGGGGTCTTAGTGGAAGGCAAGTGTCGCTGTGGAAATACAGGCGATTGTGGCCGCTGCTATACGTTCGCTGCTGCTCCACTTCACCGTCTTCAGACTCGTAGAACTCAGACATCCCGCCTTTTGTGCGTTTCGGCCTTGACAAAGGGGTTAATGAGAGCACAATATTTTCAGTCTCTGACAGCCTCCTGAAACCTACAGCATCACCTCCCCACAATACAAAGATGGCCCTCCTTACAGGGACCCCACTGCCTCACCTGCACACCAGGATGTGGGTTATTGGCGTCCTTTTCACAGGTCCATTGCGGCTGAAGGCAAACCCCGGTTGGCGGTGAATATCCTGAGGGTTCCCAGCATAGGACCCATCGTAACACTCGTTGATTGACACGTCTATTCGAGCCCCTTTGGGATGATACTAGAAAAGCAGCAAAGATGAGACCTGAGCCCCCTCCATCCACCCCACAGAACCCAACCCTAAACATGACGCCCCCCGTTATAGGTGGAATCACAGTGACCTGGTCAGTTATAGGGGTAGAGGAGGAGCGGAGAGCTCTCGGGGGCTCCTTACCACGTAGTTGAAGATAAAGCGGCTGTGGCAGAGCTTCAGGTGTTTGAGGAGACTGTAGAGCTTGCGGCAGTTCAGTGTGCACCATGGACAGTGCAGGTCGTCCCGCGCCTCCGTCTGCTGCCGCGTGTTGTTGTTATAAAGAAACTATAGAGAGAACATTTCAGGACTTAAGAGGACTTGATTACTGAAGGGGGGGCAACCAGACGTCTCAGGATCAGAGCAGCTTGCACCCACCCCACTAACACTCATGTACCTGGTAGAAAATGCGCAGTTTCTGCCTGGCCTCCGCAGACGGATCCCTCTCCCGCCTGTTCTGCACTTCTGAGGACAGCGTCTCCTTCACAGCTGTAAGTACAAGAAATGGTCAGGGACCGGCGGAAGACGCAGCTCCTCCACCTGTAGCCACTCACGCTCCCAGGACAACCAATCTTTAAAGGGAATGACCCTATTAAAAATAGTGAAGTAAAGCTAAACTTAGCACAGGCCATTGTCAGGGCGCCGGGGAAAGGAGGGGGGATACAATGGGCCGCCCCAAGTGTCTCGCACATTAACCCCATCAGAACACACAAGGACAGAACAAAATAAAATCCTTCTAGACATTTACCAGGAAACCAGAATAAGATTGGGCCCCTGACCTTCCTGAACATCTGAGTGAGGGGCCCCTGTAAGTGACAGCAGATAGAAGCTGGGGGCTGCCACTGGGAGTAGTAGAAGAAATCCCCCCAACCTAAGTCACAGTAAGGACCCAGAGACCCCCTGGTCACAATGTATAAACATAACAGGACATTGATCCCCCCGCTGGGTGAATGATCGGCCCTGAGCTCCATATAAGAAACCTGGGAATAAGCAAGAGATTGTCAACTACAACAACAACCACCCCCACACGTGAGGCGGCCGCCCGCCCTACACACAGCCCCCATCACGTGAGGCGGCACTGACCTCGGCCCTACACACAGCCCCCATCACGTGAGGCGGCACTGACCTCGGCCCTACACACAGCCCCCATCACGTGAGGCGGCACTGACCTCGGCCCCCCTCCCCTCACACACACAGCCCCCATCACGTGAGGCAGCACTGACCTCGGCCCTCCTCTCACACACAGCCCCCATCACGTGAGGCGGCACTGACCTCGGCCCTACACACAGCCCCCATCACGTGAGGCGGCACTGACCTCGGCCCTACACACAGCCCCCATCACGTGAGGCGGCACTGACCTCGGCCCTACACACAGCCCCCATCACGTGAGGCGGCACTGACCTCGGCCCTACACACAGCCCCCATCACGTGAGGCGGCACTGACCTCGGCCCTACACACAGCCCCCATCACGTGAGGCGGCACTGACCTCGGCCCTACACAGCCCCCATCACGTGAGGCGGCACTGACCTCGGCCCCCTCTCACACACACAGCCCCCATCACGTGAGGCGGCACTGACCTCGGCCCCCCCACACACACAGCCCCCATCACGTGAGGCGGCACTGCCTCGGCCCAAGCCCGGGGGGGGCCGCTGACACACAGCCCCCATCACGTGAGGCGGCACTGACCTCGGCCCTCCTCTCACACACACAGCCCCCATCACGTGAGGCGGCACTGACCTCGGCCCTCCTCTCACACACACAGCCCCCATCACGTGAGGCGGCACTGACCTCGGCCCTACACACAGCCCCCATCACGTGAGGCGGCACTGACCTCGGCCCTACACACAGCCCCCATCACGTGAGGCGGCACTGACCTCGGCCCTACACACAGCCCCCATCACGTGAGGCGGCACTGACCTCGGCCCTACACACAGCCCCCATCACGTGAGGCGGCACTGACCTCGGCCCTACACACAGCCCCCATCACGTGAGGCGGCACTGACCTCGGCCCTACACACAGCCCCCACACGTGAGGCGGCCCCGGCCCTACACACAGCCCCCATCACGTGAGGCGGCACTGACCTCGGCCCTACACACAGCCCCCATCACGTGAGGGGGCACTGACCTCGGCCCTACACACAGCCCCCATCACGTGAGGCGGCACTGACCTCGGCCCTACACACAGCCCCCATCCGTGAGGCGGCACGACCTCGGCCCTACACACAGCCCCCATCACGTGAGGCGGCACTGACCTCGGCCCTACACACCCCCAGCCCCCACACGTGAGGCGGCCGACCCGGCCCCCTCACACACACGCCCCCATCACGTGAGGCGGCACTGACCTCGGCCCTCCTCTCACACACACAGCCCCCATCACGTGAGGCGGCACTGACCTCGGCCCTCACACAGCCCCCATACGGGGGGGGGGCGAGCCCGGGGCACACACAGCCCCCATCACGTGAGGCGGCACTGACCTCGGCCCTACACACAGCCCCCCATCACGTGAGGCGGCACTGACCTCGGCCCTACACACAGCCCCCATCACGTGAGGCGGCACTGACCTCGGCCCTACACACAGCCCCCATCACGTGAGGCGGCACTGACCTCGGCCCTACACACAGCCCCCCATCACGTGAGGCGGCACTGACCTCGGCCCTACACACAGCCCCCCATCACGTGAGGCGGCACTGACCTCGGCCCTCCTCTCACACACACAGCCCCCATCACGTGAGGCGGCACCGACCTCGGCCCTCCTCTCACACACACAGCCCCCATCACGTGAGGCGGCACTGACCTCGGCCCTCCTCTCACACACACAGCCCCCCATCACGTGAGGCAGCACTGACCTCGGCCCTCCTCACACACACAGTCCCCATCACGTGAGGCAGCACTGACCTCGGCCCTCCTCACACACACACAGCCCCCATCATGTGAGGCAGCACTGACCTCAGCCTTCCTCTCACACACACACAGCCCCCATCATGTGAGGCAGCACTGACCTCTGCCCCACACAGCCCCCATCATGTGAGGCAGCACTGACCCGCCCCCCCGCCCTCACACACACAGCCCCCATCATGTGAGGCAGCACTGACCTCAGCCCTCCTCTCACACACACAGCCCCCATCATGTGAGGCAGCACTGACCTCAGCCCCCCTCTCACACACACAGCCCCCACAGCACGACCTCAGCCTTCCTCTCACACACACAGCCCCCATCATGTGAGGCAGCACTGACCTCGGCCACCCTCACACACACACACAGCCCCCATCATGTGAGGCAGCACTGACCTCAGCCCTCCTCACACACACACACAGCCCCCACAGTGAGGCAGCACTGACCTCGGCCCTCCTCTCACACACACAGCCCCCATCATGTGAGGCAGCACTGACCTCGGCCACCATCACACACACACACAGCCCCCATCACGTGAGGCGGCACTGACCTCGGCCCTCCTCTCACACACACAGCCCCCATCACGTGAGGCAGCACTGACCTCGGCCCTCCTCACACACACAGCCCCCATCATGTGAGGCAGCACTGACCTCGACCACCCTCACACACACACACAGCCCCCATCACGTGAGGCAGCACTGACCTCGGCCCTCCTCTCACACACACAGTCCCCATCATGTGAGGCAGCACACCTCGCCCCACACAGCCCCCATCATGTGAGGCAGCACTGACCTCGGCCCTCCTCTCACACACACAGCCCCCATCATGTGAGGCAGCACTGACCTCGGCCACCCCCTCACACACACACAGTCCCCATCATGTGAGGCAGCACTGACCTCGGCCCTCCTCACACACACAGCCCCCATCATGTGAGGCAGCACTGACCTCGGCCACCCTCTCACACACACAGCCCCCATCATGTGAGGCAGCACTGCCCTCAGCCAACCTCCACACACACACAGCCCCCATCATGTGAGGCAGCACTGACCTCGGCCAACCCACACACACACAGCCCCCATCATGTGAGGCGGCACTGACCTCGACCCTCCTCTCACACACACAGCCCCCATCATGTGAGGCAGCACTGACCTCAGCCCTCCTCACACACACAGTCCCCATCATGTGAGGCAGCACTGACCTCGGCCACCCTCACACACACAGCCCCCATCAGGGGGCAGCACCCAGCCCTCCTCACACACACAGCCCCCATCATGTGAGGCAGCACTGACCTCGGCCACCCTCCACACACACACACACACACAGCCCCCATCATGTGAGGCAGCACTGACCTCGGCCCTCCTCCACACACACACACACAGCCCCCATCTTGTGAGGCAGCACTGACCTCAGCCCTCCTCACACACACACAGCCCCCATCATGTGAGGTGGCACTGACCTCGGCCCTCCTCTCACACACACAGCCCCCATCATGTGAGGCAGCACTGACCTCGGCCCTCCTCTCACACACACAGCCCCCATCATGTGAGGCAGCACTGACCTCAGCCCTCCTCACACACACAGCCCCCATCATGTGAGGCGGCACTGACCTCGGCCCCCCTCACACACACAGCCCCCATCATGTGAGGCGGCACTGACCTCAGCCCCTCCTCACACACACAGCCCCCATCATGTGAGGCAGCACTGACCTCAGCCCCCCTCACACACACACACACAGCCCCCATCATGTGAGGCAGCACTGACCTCGACCACCCTCACACACAACCCCCATCATGTGAGACTATACTATACATGCCCCAATCATGTGAGGATATACTTCTACATGCCCCATGGGGGCTGGACAACAGTCCTTCAGGTTTCTTGGACACATTACCGCAGAGCTTTATGTTACAGCAAGGTGAAAACCAATATGGCTGCATTACAGCGATCCAGAGTCCTGAAGGACCCATGCCTAGTCACATTACCCTACAGAGTGTTAAAGGAAGCCCCCCACCCTGCATGTAGTGTATGTTAGTGAAGTTATGTGCTCCCCTTTGAAGCACTGACCTCTCTGCTCCTCTGAAGCACAAGAGGTCACACTCACATTGCAGGAAAGCCTTGACCTGACTTCCATAGAGCTGCAGTGACTGTGACCTCCTGGACAGAAAATGAGGCATCAGTGACCAGGACCTCCAAAGAGTCACCCGAATGCGCACTGCACACTCACCTATAGTTTGTGGGGGCTTCACGGCTACAGATCTATGCTCCTGGGGGGCGCTGTCTGAGTTGCGGGTGGCCAGAGGTTTAGCAATTGGCGCAGTCGATTTGTCGGTAGAGTCGCTCGTCCATCGAAGTGTGAACTGGAGGGTGGGACCCTGCGAGAAGGTCTCGAATGGAGGCAGCCGCTGAGGGGAGACAAAAACCAGCAGTCAGTGAGTGACAGCTTCTACAGCAAACTGTGGCCCTAGATCACAATCCCCGGGACTCTGTGCAGCCCATAACTGGATGACAGACTATGGCAGGTCTGCTTAACAGTCAAAACTTCCAGAAGGTTCCAGATCAAGTAGAGGGATCTGTACAAGGATCTGCTCAGCCAGGGACACACCATGAGATTACATCTAGACAGGCAGCAGTGGCCCCATCCTCACACCTTGCCATCTAGTATGGTCTCCCACGTAGCCCGCTTTTTGCTGACTGGACAATCCTCCATCTCCTGCATGGCCACTTCATACTCCCCATCCAGAAGCTGCAGACGCCTGTAAGGAGCAGAGTCAGTCACTGATGGAGCGCAGAGAGAGCGCAAGAGTCAGACGACACGACGCGAAAGTGCTCGGCCTTACCTGTTCTTATCAAACACCGTCATCTGCGCCACAAACGTCTTCTCCTCATCTCTACTGGACGAGTTTCTTTTTCGTCTGGTTGGAGGATCATCTGTGACCTCTACAGAAATACAGATCAGAATAGTGAGCGCAGCTCTGGAGTATAATACAGGATCAGTAATGTAATGTATGTACACAGTGACTGTACCAGCAGAATAGTGAGCGCAGCTCTGGAGTATAATAAAGGATGTAACTCAGGATCAATACAGGATAAGTAATGTAATGTATGTACACAGTGACTGTACCAGCAGAATAGTGAGCGCAGCTCTGGAGTATAATACAGGATAAGTAATGTAATGTATGTACACAGTGACTGTACCAGCAGAATAGTGAGCGCAGCTCTGGAGTATAATACAGGATGTAACTCAGGATCAGTACAGGATAAGTAATGTAATGTATGTACACAGTGACTGTACCAGCAGAATAGTGAGTGCAGCTCTGGAGTATAATACAGGATAAGTAATGTAATGTATGTACACAGTGACTGCACCAGCAGAATAGTGAGCGCAGCTCTGGAGTATAATACAGGATGTAACTCAGGATCAGTACAGGATAAGTAATGTAATGTATGTACACAGTGACTGCACTAGCAGAATAGTGAGCGCAGCTCTGGAGTCTAATACAGGATAAGTAATGTAATGTATGTACACAGTGACTGCACCAGCAGAATAGTGAGCGCAGCTCTGGAGTATAATACAGGATAAGTAATGTAATGTATGTACACAGTGACTGTACCAGCAGAATAGTGAGCGCAGCTCTGGAGTATAATACAGGATAAGTAATGTAATGTATGTACACAGTGACTGCACCAGCAGTATAGTGAGCGCAGCTCTGGAGTATAATACAGGATAAGTAATGTAATGTATGTACACAGTGACTGCACCAGCAGTATAGTGAGCGCAGCTCTGGAGTATAATACAGGATGTAACTCAGGATCAGTACAGGATAAGTAATGTAATGTATGTACACAGTGACTGTACCAGCAGAATAGTGAGCGCAGCTCTGGAGTATAATACAGGATAAGTAATGTAATGTATGTACACAGTGACTGCACCAGCAGTATAGTGAGCGCAGCTCTGGAGTATAATACAGGATAAGTAATGTAATGTATGTACACAGTGACTGCACCAGCAGTATAGTGAGCGCAGCTCTGGAGTATAATACAGGATGTAACTCAGGATCAGTACAGGATAAGTAATGTAATGTATGTACACAGTGACTGCACTAGCAGAATAGTGAGCGCAGCTCTGGAGTCTAAACAGACTACAGGATAAGTAATGTAATGTATGTACACAGTGACTGCACCAGCAGAATAGTGAGCGCAGCTCTGGAGTATAATACAGGATAAGTAATGTAATGTATGTACACAGTGACTGTACCAGCAGAATAGTGAGCGCAGCTCTGGGGTATAATACAGGATGTAACTCAGGATCAGTACAGGATAAGTAATGTAATGTATGTACACAGTGACTGCACCAGCAGAATAGTGAGCGCAGCTCTGGAGTATAATACAGGATAAGTAATGTAATGTATGTACACAGTGACTGCACCAGCAGTATAGTGAGCGCAGCTCTGGAGTATAATACAGGATGTAACTCAGGATCAGTACAGGATAAGTAATGTAATGTATGTACACAGTGACTGTACCAGCAGAATAGTGAGCGCAGCTCTGGAGTATAAACAGAGCTCGTACAGGATAAGTAATGTAATGTATGTACACAGTGACTGCACCAGCAGTATAGTGAGCGCAGCTCTGGAGTATAATACAGGATGTAACTCAGTGATCAGTACAGGATAAGTAATGTAATGTATGTACACAGTGACTGTACCAGCGGAATAAAAGAGGTTAGAGGGAGCCGCATAGAGACAGCTCTGGGGTACTAATAGGATGTCACTCAGGCTCCCCAGGTCACAGGATTGAAGTAATGTAATGTATGTACACAGTGACTGCACCAGCAGGGAATAGTGAGCGCAGCTCTGGAGGCTAATAATGGGACACCCAGGGATGTAACACAGGCTGATTTTCGAGTGGCTGAGGTCAGTACAGGATAAGTAATGTAATGTATGTACACAGTGACTGTACCAGCAGAATAGTGAGCGCAGCTCTGGAGTATAATACAGGATAAGTAACTGTACACACTGTATGTACCAACAGTGACTGCACCCATCAGGCAGAAGTGGGGTCAGGGGAGCAGTATAAGGGCAAGCGTACAGCTCTGGGGGATGATACGGGATGTAACTCAGGGGCAGACAGGATAAGTAATGTAATGTATGTACACAGTGACTGCACCAGGGGGATAGTGAGCGCAGCTCTGGAGTATAATACAGGATAAGTAATGTAATGTATGTACACAGTGACTGTACCAGCAGAATAGTGAGCGCAGCTCAGGGGCAGTATAATACAGGATAAGTAATGTAATGGGTGTACAGGCAGTGACTGTACCAGGGCAGAATAGTGAGTGCAGCTCTGGGGGAGAAGCGGGGTCAGGGGCAGACACAGTATAAGGGCACACAGTGTACAGGACGCACTGGGGGATGAGCGGGTCAGGGGCAGACACAGTATAGGGGCACACAGTGTACAGCACTGGGGGAAGGGCGTGAGCTCAGCCTGGGTGTAGATACAGTATAAGGTATGTACACAGTGTACTGCACTGGGCAGAATAGTGGCAGGCGCAGCTCTGGGGGAGGGGATCAGGGGCAGCATACAGGGGATAAGGGTAATGAGACAGTGTAAGGATATGTACACAGTGACTGTACAGGGGCGACAGCAAGGGCACACAGTGACAGCACTGGGGGATGAGCGGGTCAGGCAGACAGTATAAGGGCACACAGTGTACAGCACTGGGGGATAGCGGGTCAGGGGCAGACAGTACAAGGCACACAGGGATACAGCACAGGGGGAGAGCGGGGTCAGGGGCAGACAGGACAGACGGGGGAGAGCGGGGTCAGGGGCAGACAGGACAGGACTGGGGGAGAGCGGGGTCAGGGGCAGACAGAAAGGGCACACAGTGTACAGCACTGGGGGATGACGGGGTCAGGGGCAGACAGTATAAGGGCACACAGTGACAGCACTGGGGGATGACGGGGTCAGAAAGGGCAGACAGTGTACAGCACTGGGGGATGAGCGGGGTCAGGGGCAGACACAGTATAAGGGCACACAGTGTACAGCACTGGGGGATGAGCGGGGTCAGGGGCAGACAGTATAAGGGCACACAGTGTACAGCACTGGGGGATGAGCGGGGTCAGGGGCAGACACAGTATAAGGGCACACAGTGTACAGCACTGGGGGATGAGCGGGGTCAGGGGCAGACACAGTATAAGGGCACACAGTGTACAGCACTGGGGGATGAGCGGGGTCAGGGGCAGACACAGTATAAGGGCACACAGTGTACAGCACTGGGGGATGAGCGGGGTCAGGGGCAGACAGTATAAGGGCACACAGTGTACAGCACTGGGGGATGAGCGGGGTCAGGGGCAGACAGTATAAGGGCACACAGTGTACAGCACTGGGGATGAGCGGGTCAGGGGCAGACAGAATAAGGGCACACAGTGTACAGCATGGGGGATAGCGGGGTCAGGGGCAGACAGTATAAAAATACAGCACTGATGAGCGGGGTCAGGGGCAGACAGTATAAGGGCACACAGTGTACAGCACTGGGGGATGAGCGGGGTCAGGGGCAGACAGATAAGGGCACACAGTGTACAGCACTGGGGGATGAGCGGGGTCAGGGGCAGACACAGTATAAGGGCACACAGTGTACAGCACTGGGGGATGAGCGGGGTCAGGGGCAGACAGAAAGGGCACACAGTGACAGCACGGGGGAGAGCGGGGCAGGGGCAGACAGAAAGGGCACACAGTGTACAGCACTGGGGGGAGAGCGGGGTCAGGGGCAGACAGAAAGGGCACACAGGACAGCACTGGGGATGAGCGGGGTCAGGGGCAGACAGTAAAGGGCACACAGTGTACAGCACTGGGGGATGAGCGGGGTCAGGGGCAGACACAGTAAAGGGCACACAGGTACAGCACTGGGGGATGAGCGGGGTCAGGGGCAGACACAGTATAAGGGCACACAGTGTACAGCACTGGGGGATGAGCGGGGTCAGGGGCAGACACAGTATAAGGGCACACAGTGTACAGCACTGGGGGATGAGCGGGGTCAGGGGCAGACAGTATAAGGGCACACAGTGTACAGCACTGGGGGATGAGGGGGGTCAGGTGCAGACACAGTATAAGGGCACACAGTGTACAGCACTGGGGGATGAGCGGGGGTCAGGGGCAGACAGTATAAGGGCACACAGTGTACAGCACTGGGGGATGAGCGGGGTCAGGGGCAGACAGTATAAGGGCACACAGTGTACAGCACTGGGGGATGAGCGGGGTCAGGGGCAGACACAGTATAAGGGCACACAGTGTACAGCACTGGGGGATGAGCGGGGTCAGGGGCAGACAGTATAAGGGCACACAGTGTACAGCACTGGGGGATGAGCGGGGTCAGGGGCAGACACAGTATAAGGGCACACAGTGTACAGCACTGGGGGATGAGCGGGGTCAGGGGCAGACAGATAAGGGCACACAGTGCACAGCACTGGGGGATGAGGGGGGTGAGGGGCAGACAGTATAAGGGCACACAGTGTACAGCACTGGGGGATGAGCGGGGTCAGGGGCAGACACAGTATAAGGGCACACAGTGTACAGCACTGGGGGATGAGCGGGGTCAGGGGCAGACAGTATAAGGGCACACAGTGTACAGCACTGGGGGATGAGCGGGGTCAGGGGCAGACACAGTATAAGGGCACACAGTGTACAGCACTGGGGGATGAGCGGGGTCAGGGGCAGACAGTATAAGGGCACACAGGCAGCACGGGGGAGAGCGGGGCAGGGGCACACAGTGTACAGCACTGGGCACATACAGTGTACAACACTCAGTGTGTGGGGGGTTTGAGCAGTGAGGTCGGGGGCACACACTGTACAATGGTGCTTACAATCTTGTGAACCCTTCAGAATTTTCTATATTTCTGCATAAATTTGACCCAAAACTACATCAGATTTTCTTACAAGTGTAAAAAGAGGACCAAATAAATGAGCCAAAAATATTAGACTGAAGATGATCCAATATTACATATAGTATTGGGAAAAACAGGTGACCCTTTTGTGATACCTGGTGGGACCCCCTCGTGTATATAAACATTTGTCAGTCCTGCACAGACTTGCCGTATAGAACGGCCTCATCTATCTGTGTTAGGGTTGGTGGACATGGATTACGTAGCCGGCCATATCTCAGCCAGAGCCTGCCCTCCATTGTTTTCAGCAGGATGCAGTGACAGAAACCAGGGCTCATGCTGATCAGCACCAGAGTATTTGTGGCTAGTCAGCAGCAGAAAGTCAAAGCTTTGCTTGACACAGGGATAGAATTTTAAGAGGAATCTTAGGCGTTTAAGTTTAAAAAAAAAAAAAAAAAAAAAAAAAAAATTATAAATTCAACTCACCCGTTTCCCTAAAATACATATAAAAAGTAAAAAAAAAACAAAAAAAAATATTAAAGTGAAACCCCTCTAATAGTATATAATACCGAACATCTAGGAGGGCGTGAGAGGTCCTTTAATGGTTAACCCCTTCCCGCCAGTGACATTTTTGTTTTTTTTTATTTTCATTTTTGACTCCCCGTCTTCCAAACCCCATAACTTTGTTATTTTTCCATTCTCCGAGCCATATGAGTGTTTAATGTTTGTGGGACAAATTGTTCTTCCTGATGGCGCCATTTATTATTCTGCACAATGGGCGGGGGGGGGGGGGGGGGGAATTAGAGAAAAACTGCATTTGTGACACTTTACGGGCTTAGTTTTTACAGCGTTAACTCTATTCTACGTGTCCCCCGTATGTTCTGGTACAAATCCGGGGATACCAAATTTATATAGTTTTAGTTACATTTTAACCCTTTAAAAATCTAAAACCTTGCAAAAATAAAATCTTCTCTAAAAGTCACCATATTCTGACACCCGTAACTTTTTTATATTTCCGTGTACGGGGCGTATAGGGCGGCTTTTTTTTGCGGGGTCAGGTGTACTTTTTAGTTCTACCATTTTGGGGACTGTATATTGCTTTGATCACTTATTAAAATTTTTATCAGAGGCGAAATTGTGAAAATATGGCGGTTTGGCACTTTAGATTTTCTTTCGCCCACTATGGCGTTCTCTGTACGGGAAAGATAATTTTATAAGTTTGTAGAGCGGGCGTTTTCGGACACAGGGATACCTAACGCGTGCGGGCTGCACAGTAATATTTTACTTTTATACATATTTAGGGAAGGAGGGGGGGATTGAACCTGCAAGTCCCGCAGCCTGTAGTACGTCTGTATCGCGCTCTATGGGAGAGTCGCTGCATAGCTATACTGTAATGACAAGTCTGGGATCCTTCAGAAGGCAGGACAGGGAGCCGGAGGACAGTTTATTAAACTTTGGGGGGCATTAGTGCCGGGACTCTGCTGGCCACCATCTTTAATGGCCCGGCAGCCGCTGTACTATTATAGTGGATTATGGGAAATGGTTAAAAACCTAAAAAGGATCACCCACGCACACCTGATTGTCATCACCTTCAGATTATCTGCTAAGCCTTAGGCCAAGGCCCCATGTTGCCAAAAAGCTGTTTTTGTTGCAGATTTTGCTGCAGTTTTGAGCCAAATCCACTTCTACTCCCCCCTTCTGTTCAAAAAACTTTTGGGACGTATGTGAAAATCTCGAGGTTTTAGGTCAGATTTATACAGAAATCTAGAAAGTTCTGAAGTGTTCAGAAAGCTGTCCAGCCCCGGTGTAGTGTGCCCGAGGGCGCGCCGTTACCTTGCGTTTCTTGTGGCACACCTTCACCAGCAGGACCTCCAGCGTGACAGAATTTTGTTCATTCTCAGAATTTGGAGCTGGTTTATCTGAGGAAGACACAAGAGGCGTCAGCGACCCCCTGAAGGGACACCTCCCTCCCCATTACACCCCACACTTACCACTTTTATGGAAGAAGCCCGTGAATGTGAGCTGTAGGTGTGCAGACAGACTGCCGGGGAGAAGAGAACAAGGAGTCAGGACACACGAGATACCAGAGCCAACACGACGACTACCTGCTAAGCAGCAGCTTACCTATCCGTCTCATGCTCGCCCCTCATCTTCTCCACCCTGGACAGCAGCTCGTTCACTTTAAAGGTTTTCCTGCACGAGTTAGAAGAGGAGCGCAAGTAAGTAATATGGGCAGCAGGCAGAGAGGATCTAGTCCTGTGCGGCTGCCTTAGGTTCTGTTCACATTGTGGACGCTGATGCAATGCTGGATCTGTCACATGACTTATAATGGGGTGCACTGAGGACTCCAGATGCCCCCCACCCCAGCAGGGTCACCCACATGCACTCATCACGTAGGCACACGGGGATTCACCAGACCGACTTACTGGGTACAGGTTACAGACCGGGGAATATTGTGTGACATGTGTGAAATGGATCTGGCAGCAGAGGCCGCACGCTCCACATGTAACAGGAGAGCGAGGGCCGCAGCGCAGGCAACACGTCACAACAACAGGCGGCGGGCACAAGCCTTACCTTCTGGCGTTTGATCGGGAGTTACGGTGAGACATGTACGTGAGCGTTCTGTGCAAGAAGATTGGCTGCAACGAGAGAGAGAGAGAGAGCAATGAAGACAAGGCTGCGATCCTAAAGAGGACGACAAAAGTACTTAATCCGCACATAATCTGCACTAATATAACCGCACTAATATAACCGCACATAATCCACACTAATATAACCCGCACTAATATAACCGCACATAATCCACACTAATATAACCCGCACTAATATAACCGCACTTCGCACACTATATCCACACTAATATAACCCGCACTAATATAACCGCACATAATCCACACTAATATAACCCGCACTAATATAACCGCACATAATCCACACTAATATAACCCGCACTAATATAACCGCACATAATCCACACTAATACAACCCGCACTAATATAACCGCACATAATCCACACTAATATAACCCGCACTAATATAACCGCACATAATCCGCACTAATATAACCGCACTAATATAACCGCACATAATCCGCACTAATATAACCGCACTAATATAACCGCACATAATCCACACTAATATAACCGCACATAATCCACACTAATATAACCGCACATAATCCGCACTAATATAACCCACTATCCGCACTAATATAACCGCACATAATCCGCACTAATATAACCGCACATAATCCGCACTAATATAACCGCACATAATCCGCACTAATATAACCCGCACTAATATAACCGCACATAATCTGCACTAATATAACCGCACTAATATAACCCGCACTAATATAACCCGCACTAATATAACCGCACATAATCCACACTAATATAACCGCACATAATCCACACTAATATAACCCGCACTAATATAACCGCACATAATCTGCACTAATATAACCGCACTAATATAACCCGCACTAATATAACCCGCACTAATATAACCCGCACTAATATAACCCGCACTAATATAACCACACATAATCCACACTAATATAACCGCACATAATCCGCACTAATATAACCGCACATAATCCGCACTAATATAACCGCACATAATCCGCACTAATATAACCGCACATAATCCACACTAATACAACCCGCACTAATATAACCGCACATAATCCACACTAATACAACCCGCACTAATATAACCCGCACATAATCCACACTAATATAACCCGCACTAATATAACCCGCACATAATCCACACTAATATAACCCGCACTAATATAACCGCACATAATGCACACTAATATAACCGCACATAATCCACACTAATATAACCGCACATAATCCACACTAATATAACCCGCACTAATATAACCCACACTAATATAACCTGCACTAATATAACCGCACATAATCCACACTAATACAACCCGCACTAATATAACCCGCACATAATCCACACTAATATAACCGCACATAATCCGCACTAATATAACCGCACATAATCCGCACTAATATAACCGCACATAATCCACACTAAATAACCGCACAAACCCGCACTAATATAACCGCACATAATCCACACTAATATAACCCGCACTAATATAACCCGCACATAATCCACACTAATATAACCCGCACTAATATAACCGCACATAATCCACACTAATATAACCGCACTAATATAACCCGCACTAATATAACCCGCACTAATATAACCCGCACTAATATAACCCGCACTAATATAACCCGCACTAATATAACCCGCACTAATATAACCCGCACTAATATAACCGCACATAATCCACACTAATATAACCCGCACTAATATAACCGCCCATAATCCACACTAATATAACCCGCACTAATATAACCGCACATAATCCACACTAATATAACCGCACTAATATAACCCGCACTAATATAACCCGCACTAATATAACCTGCACTAATATAACCGCACATAATCCACACTAATATAACCCGCACATAATCCACACTAATACAACCCGCACTAATATAACCGCACATAATCCACACTAATATAACCCCACTAAACAACCCGCACTAATATAACCGCACATAATCCACACTAATATAACCCGCACTAATATAACCCGCACTAATATAACCCGCACTAATATAACCCGCACTAATATAACCCGCACTATAATCCACACTAATACAACCCGCACTAATATAACCGCACATAATCCACACTAATATAACCCGCACATAATCCACACTAATACAACCCGCACTAATATAACCGCACATAATCCACACTAATATAACCCGCACTAATATAACCCGCACATAATCCGCACTAATATAACCCGCACTAATATAACCCGCACTAATATAACCCGCACTAATATAACCCGCACTAATATAACCGCACATAATCCGCACTAATATAACCGCACATAATCCACACTAATATAACCCGCACTAATATAACCGCACATAATCCACACTAATATAACCGCACTAATATAACCCGCACATAATCCACACTAATATAACCGCACTAATATAACCCGCACATAATCCACACTAATACAACCCGCACTAATATAACCCGCCCATAATCCACACTAATACAACCCCACTAATATAACCGCCCATAATCCACACTAATATAACCGCACATAATCCACACTAATATAACCCGCACATAACCCACACTAATATAACCGCACATAACCCACACTAATATAACCGCCCATAATCCACACTAATATAACCCACACTAATATAACCCGCACATAATCCACACTATAATATAATCCACGCTATACTCTAACTGGCCCCTAACCCACGCTATAATATAATCCATGCTATACTCTAACTGGCCCCTAACCCACGCTATACTCTAACCGGCCCCTAACCCACGCTATAATCTAACCGGCCCCTAACCCACGCTATACTCTAACCGGCCCCTAACCCACGCTATACTCTAACCGGCCCCTAACCCACGCTATACTCTAACCGGCCCCTAACCCACGCTATAATCTAACCGGCCCCTAACCCACCTATACTATAACCGGCCCCAACCCACCCAACCAACGGCCCCAACCCACCCAACCTAACCGGCCCCTAACCCACCCTATACTATAACCGGCCCCTAACCCACCCTATACTATAACCGGCCCCTAACCCACCCTATACTATAACCGGCCCCTAACCCACCCTATACTATAACCGGCCCCTAACCCACCCTATACTATAACCGGCCCCTAACCCACGCTATACTACAACCGGCCCCTAACCCACCCTATACTATAACCGGCCCCTAACCCACGCTATACTATAACCGGCCCCTAACCCACCCTATACTATAACCGGCCCCTAACCCACCCTATACTATAACCGGCCCCTAACCCACCCTATACTACAACTGGCCCCTAACCCACCCTATACTATAACCGGCCCCTAACCCACCCTATACTATAACCGGCCCCTAACCCACCCTATACTATAACCGGCCCCTAACCCACCCTATACTACAACCGGCCCCTAACCCACCCTATACTACAACCGGCCCCTAACCCACCCTATACTATAACCGGCCCCTAACCCACCCTATACTACAACCGGCCCCTAACCCACCCTATACTACAACCGGCCCCTAACCCACCCTATACTATAACCGGCCCCTAACCCACGCTATACTATAACCGGCCCCTAACCCACGCTATACTATAACCGGCCCCTAACCCACGCTATACTATAACCGGCCCCTAACCCACCCTATACTATAACCGGCCCCTAACCCACCCTATACTATAACCGGCCCCTAACCCACGCTATACTATAACCGGCCCCTAACCCACGCTATACTATAACCGGCCCCTAACCCACGCTATACTATAACCGGCCGCTAACCCACCCTATACTATAACCGGCCCCTAACCCACCCTATACTATAACCGGCCCCTAACCCACGCTATACTATAACCTGAACATAATACACCCTACAGAAGAGAATACATGTAGACATAACCTGAGCCTTTTCCTGTAACCACAGCAGTTCGTTATATTTAGAGATGAGGAATCTTAAGGTTTGTCTTCAGTCCGAACTATTTTGTTACGAACAGGAAGTGCAAATTGTCTTATATCACAAGGCATTATGGGAAAGGAGCTGGGGAGCTCATGCGCCCTCTATTGGATGTAACAAATCCTCAATTTGCTTTTGACTCACCGAGCCTTGAGACAGCAAAAGGGATCTTAGCCAAGCCAATTTCACTTATCTGCATACAGCGCTGTTTCCGGATCGTTGTCCTTCATCAGTACAGAGCAAAGTGAATTGGCTGGCTTAGTGGGAGGCAATGAGTGGGTTAGGGACAAGAATCTCTCACATTGAGGAGAGCACCAGTGAAGGTGTGTAGAGATTTTAATTGCCTTTTGCCCTCTACTTGTCAAATTGTCTTAGTGTCATGTGTAAATCCCATCTAGGCCACTAACACAAGCACAGCCTTAGAAACATCGCAGTAAAGATGGATGGTCGGCAGTAGACACTCTGGGTGTTTCTATGCAAGCAGTGGGATTGGAAGAAACAATGGGGTGGACATTATTACAACTCTTCATTGATTCAATCCCTGCCAGGGAAAGGCTCTGGCCTCTTACTAGCGCATGTACCTGGTCACAGATCGGAGCCGCTCAGGCGCTGGTGTAGATTTGTGGTATAACATGGGCCAGTTTTCTGGTGTGAGTGATAGTAAATCTGGCGACACTCCCTCCCTCCCAGATTCGCAGCCGCTCTGCCGCGAGCAGGTTGCAGAGGCGCCACAGTGCACCAAGCTTAGTGTACCCCTTTTTGGGTCGGGGGATTTTCAGTCTGTTATGAAGTGGCTGTAAGGTCGCGGTATCAGAGACAGAATAGCAGCGACAGGCAGAAAAGTAGTAGCGGCGTCATCAGGCCAAGAACGCGCCAGAGCATGAGGGGCTTACCAGTCTGACATATGGTGAAAGCTGTATGAGCTAGCGACAAGCATTTCCTTATACTATGCCATTTTACCTTTCTAGCGAGTGTAACAGCACAGCTATCACATCGCATGATACACTTGTCAGTGCGTAAGCTATAAAGCTCACCACGGACCCTGCATCTTGGTCAGCATCACCACCACAATAATGGCCCTCCTTCTACATCCCCCAACTCCTCCTCCAGCACAGGATCCACAACATCCTCCTCCATAGTAGTCAGCAGGGTGGGAATGAATGGAAGCCTCAGGGAGATGCCACCGCCGATGCTGCACTTCTCCCTACTGACAGTCCGGTGGCCTACTCAAATGGCCTTAGGAGGAGACCCTTCCCAGATGGACCACTGCCTGTGTTCTGCTGTATGCAGTAATCCTTGACTGCCTTCTGCTTGCACATACAAAGCAGCATATAATGAGTAACACTCCAGCATGTGTTTGTGTTGCATATAAAGAGGTACAAAGCGCAGGTTGTACTTTCAGTGAATGTCCAGCAGGGAGTTCTTAGCTACATAAGACTTTCCTGGCCATACACTACACCTTCATTAAGCCGTTTATGAAGTGACTCATCTCTAAGTGTAGCACATGGGCTATGCAGGGACATCTGGGGACGTCATCATTCCCTCTACACCAGTCTTCTTGCATAGAGGCATGATATTCAGGCACACGTTTAGTGCAAGGGCCTTACTGGCACCAAAAGCCCCGATCCACGCCTCGCCGGCCAAACTGTCTTCTTGGTCACAGCAGGCCAGGGACGACTTGGCCCCACAGATTCATTATAAGTCGTGTCGGTTTTCTGGCACGAGTTATAATGGAAATCTACGGCAGTTACAAGTAGCGGAGGTTCCCATTTTGCTGCAGCCTCTTCCTCTCATTCACTGTACCATTTATGTATGGATAAGACGCCCACAGGCCTTTCTGCCTGCAAACATGGCACACTGTAACAAATCTGCTGTGTGGTAGTGAGGAGCCTCCCATCACTACGGGCACAGGATTTTGGGGCGTTTTTTTATTTTTTTTTTATTTTGCACTTACAACAAAAAACAAATTAAATAAATCCTAATGCAGAGAAGCAGAAGGTCTATTAATAAATGCCCCAAGTAACTTATGTAAGTGAGAAGGCCTTTCAGGATAGGACGACACCCGGCCTACGACTCCCATCACGTGACTAACGATCACTGTATTGTGATCCCGCTGCACGGTGCAGTACAGAATGTATGTGTCACCGATTCCTCACGGTGCGGTACAGAATGTAGGTGTCAGCAACTCCTTCCCCAACCCCGCGGGTGCCGCAGCTGTGACTTCTAGCCGCTAGTTAGGCTACGACTGGCCTCATCCATGGCAAGATCGAGCATCCAATCAGCATCCTGCTCAGATCTCTGCCATCTACTGAATACAACAGGAGAAAGAATCAACCAATGATTTTAGGGAGGAATTCACAAAAGCAGCCCCAGATTCTGCCATGTGAACGGGGTCTTAGGAAGAAAATACAGAGTTGTTTGGGTTCATCGGGTTGTTTGGCTTTTGACTAGGAAAAAACTGTAGCCAAAATACTCCAGAAACCTCCAAAAAGTGCATTTGTTGTGACTTTAGAGGTGGCCACAAGCAAAACTTGTTTGATAGCACAAAGTGGCCACAATCTGAAGCCCATTACATTTGGATGCAGCTGCTGCACCCCCCCCCCCCCTTACAGTGCTGTGAGCACCTCTCACTCAGTCATACTGTGAGCCCCTCTCTCTAATCTCTCCCCACATGGACACCTCTCACCAGTTTCTGTGACCCCCCCCCCTAATCTCTCCCCACAAACACCCCCCCCCCCCCCACTCCCCCCCCCCCCTCTCCCCCCCCCCCCCCCCCCCCCCCCCCCCCCCCCCCCGACACCTCTCACTCAGTCATACTGTGGGGCCCCTCTCTCTAATCTCTCCCCACATGGACACCTCTCACTCAGTATTACTGTGAGCCCCTCCCTCTAATCTCTCCCCACATGGACACCTCTCACTCAGTCTTACTGTGAGCCCCTCCCTCTAATCTCTCCCCACATGGACACCTCTCACTCAGTATTACTGTGAGCCCCTCTCTCTAATCTCTCCCCACATGGACACCTCTCACTCAGTATTACTGTGAGCCCCTCTCTCTAATCTCTCCCCACATGATGGACACCTCTAACTCAGTCTGACTGAGTGTCTCTCTAATCTCTCCCCACATGGACACCTCTCAGTCAGTCTGATTGTGAGCCCATCTATCTAATCTCCCCACGATGGACACCTCTCACTCAGTCTGACCGAGCATCTCTCTAATCTCTCCCCACACGATGGACACCTCTCAGTCTGACGGTGAGCCCGTCTCTCTAATCTCTCCACACACGATGGAAACCACTCAGTCTGTCTGAGCCCCTCTATTTTAAATATCTCCCTATGTTGGACACCTCTCACTCAGTCTGACTGTCTGAGCCCCTCTCTTTCTAATCTCTCCCCACATGGACACCTCTCAGTCTCCCACCTACATTAACTAATCCTAAACTATCTTCTCCAATCCCAATACTACACTAACCCCCACATTGTATTATCTCACTCAGTCTCTCTCTAATCTCTCCCCACAATGGACACCTTTCTGCCCCTCATGATAAGCTGCCTCCTGTCATGCCATGTCTGCTTACAAGACATCATGTGTGAGCCTGTCTGGACTCTACAAGTTTTTCACATGTGGTGGCCATTTTAGTGGATTTGTATGAATCTGGAATCCTGAAGTACACAAAGTGGTTCGCTCATCTCTAATCATACCTTAGCACACTCCTTCGATGTAGTGCCCCTCCCTGAATACTTGCATCCTGATACCCTTCCATATGTCCTACTATAGACGCCACTAGAGAGGTCACCTACCCAAGTGTGGGGGTGACTCCCACCAGGGGGCAGTACAGTGGAGGAGACTTCCCCTTGAAGTCCCCAAAAACAAAATATTGAATTCTTTGCACTGGACACTAGAGGGCGCGACCCCCAGGACACATGATCAGAAGGCTCTGCACATAAAGCAGGGGGCGCTACTCACCGCAATCAAATTCCTGGTCCTCAGAAAGCGGTAAATCTGGGTGGGCTCTGGAAAGAAAAACAGAAAGTAAGGAGGAAACTCAGAAAAGACTCCCCCCAACATGCAACTTCCCCACACAGATCCTATGACATCACAAATCCTGACTAGCTGGTGGGCATGGTTTAGTCATATCACTGCATCTGGATGAAAAAGAGCAAATCCTACAGACACCACCTCAGATCAGCCATGCCGTACCTCACACACAGCGCTGGAAGGAAGAGTCACTGGTCAGGAAGTGCAAATACACCCTCAAGAGATAAGCTGTACCTCACACACAGAGCTGGGGGAGGCGTCACTGATCAGGAGACATGTACACAACTGGATGAGGTGACATTTATTTTTATAACACCATTATTTCCATGGTACTGTACACTATTGTATTAATCCCATGGTGCTGTACATTATCTTAATCCCATGGTGCTCTGTACATTATTATATTAATCCCATGGTGCTCTGCACATTATCGTATTAATTCCATGGTGCTCTGTACATTATTATATTAATCCCATGGTGCTCTGTACCAATTATTATATTAATCCCATGGTGCTCTGTACATTATTATATTAATCCCATGGTGCTCTGTACATTATTATATTAATTCCATGGTGCTCTGTACATTATTATATTATTAATTCCATGGTGCTGTACATCATTATATAATTCATGGTGCTGTAGATCATTACATTACTTCCATGGTGCTCTGTACATTATTATATTGACTCCCATGGTGCTCTGTACATTATTATAGTAATCCCATGGTGCTCTGTACATTATAATACTAATCCCATGGTGATCACTGGCACATTGTGGGATTAATCCGAGGGCCGCCCTTATTATTTTTTACCACCATGGGCTTACATATCTAATCGATGGTGGTACATATTATATTTCCTGGTGCTTCTTATTTTATTTGTTTTTTTTTTTTTTTTAAGAGGGATAGAGACAGAAGGTGGGGGTAGAGGCTGTACAGATGGCGTGGGTGACAGTAGTGTTTATTGGTGACACGACAGGACACAGAGCGTACAATATACCCAGGGTTGTTGGAGGCTGTACAGATGGCGGTGTGGTGGCAGTAGTGTTATTGGCGGTTGTACAGTGTGGCGGTGGATGGTGGTGCAGTAGTGTTATTGGAGGTTGTACAGATGGCGGTGGGTGACAGTAGTGTTATTGGGGGTTGTACAGATGGCGGTGGGTGACAGTAGTGTTATTGGGGTTGGAGGCTGGTACAGGTGGCGTGTGTGGTGACAGTAGTGTTATTGGAGGCTGTACAGATGGCGGTGTGGACAGTAGTGTTATTGGGGGTTGTACAGATGGCGGTGTGGTGACAGTAGTGTTATTGGCGGTTGTACAGATGGCGGTGTGGTGACAGTAGTGTTATTGGCGGTTGTACAGACGACGGTGTGGTGACAGTAGTGTTATTGGGGGTTGTACAGATGGCGGGGGGACAGAGTTGGGGAGATGGCGGTGTGGTGACAGTAGTGTTATTGGGGGCTGTACAGATGCGAATGTACAGATGGCGGTGTGGTGACAGTAGTGTTATTGGAGGTTGTACAGATGGCGGTGACAGTAGTGTTATTGGAGGCTGTACAGATGGCGGTGTGGTGACAGTAGTGTTATTGGAGGCTGTACAGATGGCGGTGTGGTGACAGTAGTGTTATTGGAGGTTGTACAGATGGCGGTGTGGTGACAGTAGTGTTATTGGAGGTTGTACAGATGGCGGTGTGGTGACAGTAGTGTTATGGGGGTTGTCGTGGTGTGGTACAGGGATGGCGGTGTGGTGACAGTGGCTGTGTGGTGACAGTAGTGTTATTGGGGGTTGTACAGATGGCGGTGTGGTGACAGTAGTGTTATTGGAGGTTGTACAGATGGTGGTGTGGTGACAGTAGTGTTATTGGAGGTTGTACAGATGGCGGTGTGGTGACAGTAGTGTTATTGGGGGGGTGCAGTGGCGGTGTGGTGACAGTAGTGTTATTGGAGGCTGTACAGATGGCGGTGTGGTGACAGTAGTGTTATTGGAGGCTGTACAGATGGCGGTGTGGTGACAGTAGTGTTATTGGAGGTTGTACAGATGGCGGTGTGGTGACAGTAGTGTTATTGGAGGCTGTACAGGTGACGGTGTGGTGACAGTAGTGTTATTGGAGGCTGTACAGATGGCGGTGTGGTGACAGTAGTGTTATTGGAGGTTGTACAGATGGCGGTGTGGTGACAGTAGTGTTATTGGGGGTTGTACAGATGGCGGTGTGGTGACAGTAGTGTTATTGGGGGTTGTACAGATGGCGGTGTGGTGACGGTAGTGTTACTGGGGGTTGGAGGCCTTCCTGAATAGGGGAGTCTTCAGGGCCTTCTTGAAGCTTGTGACTGTGGGGGTCAGTCTTATGTGTCTTGGTAATGAGTTCCAGAGTATGGGGGTTACACGGCAGAAGTCTTGGAGACGATTGTGTGAAGAGCGGATAAGAGCAGAGCGCAGTAGGTCGTCTTTGGAGGATCGGAGGTTACGTGCGGGCAGGTAGCGGGAGATTAGGTCGGAGATATATGGAGGGGACAGGCTGTGGATGGCTTTGTATGTCAGCGTTAGTAATTTGAGCTCTATTCGCTGGGCGATGGGTAGTCAGTGAAGGAATTGGCCGATGAACAGGGGGAGAGGTGTATTAGGCGAGCAGCACAGTATAAGGTGGACTGGAGAGGGGCGAGAGTGTTAGCTGGGAGGCCATGGAGGAGGGTGTTACAGTAGTCTAGGCGGGAGATTATGAGGGCGTGGACTAGCATCTTTGTAGTTTCAGGGGGTGAGGAAGGAGCGGATTGGATGGATGTTCTTGAGTTGGAGGCAGCAGGAGGTGTTGAGGGTTTGAATATGCGGCTTGAAGGATAAGTCAGAGTCTAAGGTTATCCCAAGGCAGCGGGCCTGCCATTTTGATAGATGGGTCAGTTAGGGGCCGTGCAAGGAGTGGGTGAAGATTATGAATCCGTTTTCTCCATGTTGAGTTCGAGAAAGTGGGAGGAGAGAAAGGAGGCTACGGCTGCGAGACATTCTGGACAACAGAGAGGTAATGTCTGGTGATTTACCAGGTGCCCAAAAATCTTGGAAAGCTGTCAGCAAAACCCTGTAGACAAGCATGAAGCAACATGTGGGGGATTGAGATACGTTGCCAGCAGACCCCAGCCCCTCTACCTAAAGCCACAGAAGTGACATCCTTTGAGTCTGACCCCTACACACTTGTCAATCCTGGTGGCATAGACCTATGAGACACGCGAGGTATGAGGCACAGAGTGCGAGAGTCTACACTTGAGGCATACATCACGGGGTAAGCTATATACCACTACACATGAGGTAGGGGTTACTGGGTGTCCTATACATGAGGCAGGGGTTACTGGGGGTCCTATACATGAGGCAGGGGTTACTGGGGGTCCTATACATGAGGCAGGGGTTACTGGGGGTCCTATACATGAGGCAGGGGTTACTGGGGGTCCTATACATGAGGCAGGGGTTACTGGGGGTCCTATACATGAGGCAGGGGTTACTGGGGGTCCTATACATGAGGCAGGGGTTACTGGGGGTCCTATACATGAGGCAGGGGTTACTGGGGGTCCTATACATGAGGCAGGGGTTACTGGGGGTCCTATACATGAGGCAGGGGTTACTGGGGGTCCTATACATGAGGCAGGGGTTACTGGGGGTCCTATACATGAGGCAGGGGTTACTGGGGGTCCTATACATGAGGCAGGGGTTACTGGGGGTCCTATACATGAGGCAGGGGTTACTGGGGGTCCTATACATGAGGCAGGGGTTACTGGGGGTCCTATACATGAGGCAGGGGTTACTGGGGGTCCTATACATGAGGCAGGGGTTACTGGGGGGTCCTATACATGAGGCAGGGGTTACTGGGGGTCCTATACATGAGGCAGGGGTTACTGGGGGTCCTATACATGAGGCAGGGGTTACTGGGGGGTCCTATACATGAGGCAGGGGTTACTGGGGGTCCTATACATGAGGCAGGGGTTACTGGGGGTCCTATACATGAGGCAGGGGTTACTGGGGGTCCTATACATGAGGCAGGGGTTACTGGGGGTCCTATACATGAGGCAGGGGTTACTGGGGGTCCTATACATGAGGCAGGGGTTACTGGGGGTCCTATACATGAGGCAGGGGTTACTGGGGGTCCTATACATGAGGCAGGGGTTACTGGGGGTCCTATACATGAGGCAGGGGTTACTGGGGGTCCTATACATGAGGCAGGGGTTACTGGGGGTCCTATACATGAGGCAGGGGTTACTGGGGGTCCTATACATGAGGCAGGGGTTACTGGGGGTCCTATACATGAGGCAGGGGTTACTGGGGGTCCTATACATGAGGCAGGGGTTACTGGGGGTCCTATACATGAGGCAGGGGTTACTGGGGGTCCTATACATGAGGCAGGGGTTACTGGGGGTCCTATACATGAGGCAGGGGTTACTGGGGGTCCTATACATGAGGCAGGGGTTACTGGGGGTCCTATACATGAGGCAGGGGTTACTGGGGGTCCTATACATGAGGCAGGGGTTACTGGGGGTCCTATACATGAGGCAGGGGTTACTGGGGGTCCTATACATGAGGCAGGGGTTACTGGGGGTCCTATACATGAGGCAGGGGTTACTGGGGGTCCTATACATGAGGCAGGGGTTACTGGGGGTCCTATACATGAGGCAGGGGTTACTGGGGGTCCTATACATGAGGCAGGGGTTACTGGGGGTCCTATACATGAGGCAGGGGTTACTGGGGGTCCTATACATGAGGCAGGGGTTACTGGGGGTCCTATACATGAGGCAGGGGTTACTGGGGGTCCTATACATGAGGCAGGGGTTACTGGGGGTCCTATACATGAGGCAGGGGTTACTGGGGGTCCTATACATGAGGCAGGGGTTACTGGGGGTCCTATACATGAGGCAGGGGTTACTGGGGGTCCTATACATGAGGCAGGGGTTACTGGGGGTCCTATACATGAGGCAGGGGTTACTGGGGGTCCTATACATGAGGCAGGGGTTACTGGGGGTCCTATACATGAGGCAGGGGTTACTGGGGGTCCTATACATGAGGCAGGGGTTACTGGGGGTCCTATACATGAGGCAGGGGTTACTGGGGGTCCTATATATGAGGCAGGGGTTACTGGGGGTCCTATATATAAGGCAGGGGTTACTGGGGGTCCTATATATGAGGCAGGGGTTACTGGGGGTCCTATATATAAGGCAGGGGTTACGGGGGGTCCTATACATGAGGCAGGGGTTACTGGGGGTCCTATATATAAGGCAGGGGTTACGGGGGTGTCCTATACATGAGGCAGGGGTTACGGTCCTCCGCCGCACCAGAAGAGCAGGGGTGACGGGGGGTCCTGGAGATGGGGCAGGGGTTACTGGGGGTCCTAGTAAGGAGAGCATCGGGGGTTCCGCAACCGGCGGCCGGCTCTACCGCGTCTGCGCTACATATAAGGCTAGGGGTTACGGGGCTGTACCTCATACATGACATAGCCCGTGAGTCATCACGGGCCCGGTCCTCTTCGAATATAAAGGCAGGGGTTACTCGCGGTGCAGTCTGGGACACAGGGAGGGGCCTCAGGCTGACGTCGCACACCCACGCACACACTATATGCAGCTCCTACGTTATACCTGGGGGTCCGTACACACACACCACACACACACACACACACACACACACACCTACACACTACACACACACACACACACACACACACACACACACACACACACACACACACACACACACACACACACACATCCCGCCCGTCACACACACACACTATATCCCGCTCCCCCGTCACACACACACAACCTCCCACACACACAGAGGCAGGGGTACTATACCCGCTCCTCCCGTCACACACACACGAATCCGCTCCCCCACACACACACACACTATATCCCGCTCCTCCCGTCACACACACACTATATCCCGCTCCTCCCGTCACACACACACTATATCCCGCCCCCCCGTCACCACGACTCCCCCACACACACGCACTATATCCCGCTCCTCCCGTCACACACACACGCACTATATCCGGCCCCTCCGGTCACACACACACATGAGGTCCGCCCGGGTCACACACACGCACACACTCGGGCTCCTCCACACACACAGGCACACATTCCCGCTCCTCCCGTCACACACACACGCACTATATCCCGCTCCTCCCGTCACAGGGGTTACTGGGGGTCCTATACGTCACACACACACACACACTAGGGGTATCCCGGGGTCCTCTCACACACACAGGCAGGGGTCCCCCTCACACACACTATATCGGGCTCCTCACACACATAAGGCAGGGGCTACTGGGGTCACACACACTATATCCCGCTCCTCCCGTCACACACACACTATATCCCGCTCCTCCCCACACACACACTATATCCGGGCTCCCGTCACACACACACTCCCGTCACACACAGGGCTATATCCCGCTCCTCCCGTCACACACACCACTATATAAGGCGGGGTTCCTGGGGTCACACACACACCTATATCATAAGGTCAGGGGTTACTATATCGGGCTCCTCACGACACACACACAGGCAGGGGTTACTGGGGGTCCTATATGTCACACACACAGGCAGGGGTTACTGGGGGTCCTATATACACACGCAGGCGTTACTGGCGGTCACACACACACTATATATAAGGTAGGGGTTACTGGGGTCCACACACTATATCCCGCTCCTCCCGTCACACACACAGGCAGGGGTATACTGGGGGTCCTATATATCCCCACACACGCAGGGGTTACGGGGTCCGTCCACACACATGCCCTCACACCCAGGTAGACACACACACGCACTATATCCCGCTACTCCCGTCACACACACACTATATCCCGCGCCTCCACACACCACAATAGTTCATCCCGTCACACACCACCTATGTGCACACACACACCATCTTGGGTCTCTTCACACACACACGCACTATAGCCGCTCCTCCGCCACACACACGCTTTCCCGCCACACACACACAGGATATAGCGCCGAGCCCGTCACACACACCACTATATCCCGCTCCTCCCGTCACACAAAGGCTTACCCGTGCTCCCCCCACACACACGCACGCCTATATCCCGCGCCTCCCGTCACCACCACCACCGGGAAAGAGACTATCGGCTCCTCCCGTCACACACACACGCACTTATCCCGCTCCTCCCGTCACACACACACAATCCGCCCCCACACACACTAATCCCGCTCCTCGCACACACCACATCGCGCTCTGCACACACACACACTAATCTCGCCCCTCCCGCACACACCTTCTCCGCTCCTTCCCGTCACACAGGGCCTATATCCCGCCCCCCGTCACACACACTCATTGGCTCCCCACCTACACACACATCACTCATACTGCCCACACACGTCATTAGCGCGCCCTCCCTCACACACCCCGCACTCCACCACGCACTACCCGCCCCCTGACACACACACACTATATCCCGCCCTCCCGTCACACACACCCACATGCAGCTCTGCGTCACACACGCACTATATCCGCTCCTCACGCTCACCACGCACACGCACGCACACACTATATCCCGCTCCTCCGCACACACATTATATCCCGCTCCTCCCGTCACACACACACTATATCCCGCTCCTCCCGTCACACACATATACACACACACACTATCACACACACACTATACACACCCACACACACACACACACACACTATATCCTCCCGTCACACACACACTATATCCCCCTCCCGCCACACACGCACTATATCCCGCTCCTCCCGTACACACACACACTATATCCCGCTCCTCCCGTACACACACACACTATATCCCGCTCCTCCCGTAACACACACACACTATATCCCGCTCCTCACCACACACACACACACTATATCCCGCTCCTCCCGTCACACACACACTATATCCCGCTCTCCGTCACACACACACTATATCCCGCTCCTCCCGTCACACACACACACACACACACACACTATATCCCGCTCCTCCCGTCACACACACACTATATCCCGCTCCTCCCACACACACACACTATATCCCGCTCCTCCCGTCACACACACACACACTATATCCCGCTCCTCCCGTCACACACACACACACTATATCCCGCTCCTCCCGAACACACACACACTATATCCCGCTCCTCCCGTAACACACACACACTATATCCCAACCCGCACACACACACACACTATATCCCGCTCCTCCCTCACACACACACACACTTCCCGCTCCTCCCCACACACACACTATATCCCGTCACACACACACACTATATCCCGCTCCTCCCGTCACACACACACACGCACTATACTCCTCCCGTCCCACACACACACACTATATCCCGCTCCTCCCGTCACCCCTCCCCCCCACACACACACTATATCCCGCTCCTCCCGTCACACACACACCACTATATCCCGCTCCTCCCCACACACACACACACTATATCCCGCTCCTCCCGTCACACACACACACACTATATCCCGCTCCTCCCGTCACACACACACTATATCCCCCCCACACACACACACTATATCCCGCTCCTCCCCACACACACACAACAACACAACACACACACAATCCCGCACACACACACGCACTATATCCCGCTCCTCCCGCACACACACACACACTATATCCCGCTCCTCCCGTCACACACACACTATATCCCGCTCCTCCCGTCACACAACAACAATCCCCCCCCCCCACACACACACACACTATATCCCGCTCCTCCCGTCACACACACACTATATCCCGCTCCTCCCGTACACACACACACTATATCCCGCTCCTCCCGTCACACACACACACACTATACCCTCCCGTCACACACACACACACTATATCCCGCTCCCTCCCACACACACACACTATATCCCGCTCCTCCCGTCACACACACACTATATCCCGCTCCCCCCACACACACCACTATATCCCGCTCCTCCCGTCACACACACCCACTATATCCCGCCCACACACACAACACACACACACTATATCCCGCTCCTCCCACACACACACACTATATCCCGCTCCTCCCGTCACACACACACACACAAACACACCACCCCGCCCACACACACACACACTATATCCCGCTCCTCCCGTCACACACACACACTATATCCCGCTCCTCCCCACACACACACTATATCCCGCTCCTCCCGTCACACACACACTATATCCCGCTCCTCCCGTCACACACACACTAATCCCGCCCCCCCCACACACACACTATATCCCGCTCCTCCCGTCACACACACACACACCCCGTCACACACACACTATATCCCGCTCCTCCCGTCACACACACACTATATCCCGCTCCTCCCGTCACACACACACACTATATCCCGCTCCTCCCGTCACACACACACACATCCCGCTCCTCCACACACACACACACTATATCCCGCTCCCCCCACACCACGTCCCCACACACACACACACTATATCCCGCTCCTCCCGTCACACACACACACACACACACTATATCCCGCTCCTCCCGTCACACACACACTATATCCCGCCCTCCCACACACACACACTATATCCCGCTCCTCCCGTCACACACACACACACTATATCCCGCTCCTCCCGTCACACACACACACTATATCCCGCTCCCACCACACACACACACACACACACACATATCCCGCTCCCCCGTCACACACACACACACTCCTCCCGTCACACACACACTATATCCCGCTCCCTCCCGTCACACACACACACCCCGTCCCCACACACACACACACACTATATCCCGCTCCTCCCGTCCCACACACACACACACACTATATCCCGCTCCTCCCCACACACACACACACTATATCCCGCTCCTCCCGTCACACACACACACACTATATCCCGCCCCCCCCCCACACACACACTATATCCCGCTCCCTCCCCACACACACACACACTATATCCCGCTCCTCCCGTCACACACACACACTATATCCCGCTCCTCCCGTCACACACACACACACTATATCCCGCTCCTCCCGTCACACACACACACACTATATCCGCTCCTCCCGTCACACACACACACACACTATATCCCGCTCCTCCCGTCACACACACACACTATATCCCGCACACACACACACACTATATCCCGCCCCTCCCGTCACACACACACACACCCCCCCCACACACACACACACTATATCCCGCTCCTCCCCACACACACACACACTATATCCCGCTCCCCCCACACACACACACACTATATCCCGCCCCCCGTCACACACACACACACTATACCCCCCACACACACACACACACTATATCCCGCTCCTCCCGACACACACACACACACTATATCCCGCTCCTCCCGTCACACACACACGCACTATATCCCGCTCCTCCCGTCACACACACACACTATATCCCGCTCCACACACACACACACACACCCCACCACACACACCCCCTCCCCCCGTCACACACACACGCACTATATCCCGCTCCTCCCGTAACACACCCCCCCTCCCGTCACACACACACGCACTATATCCCGCCCCTCCCCTCACACACACACGCACTATATCCCGCTCCTCACACACACACGCACTATATCCCGCTCCTCCCGTCACACACACACGCACACCACCCGCTATATCCCGCTCCTCCCGTCACACACACACGCACTATATCCCGCTCCTCCCGTCACACACACACGCACTATATCCCGCTCCTCCCATCCCACACACGCACTATATCCCGCTCCTCCCGTCACACACGCACTATATCCCGCTCCTCCCGTCACACACACACGCACTATATCCCGCCCCCCATCACACACGCACTATATCCCGCTCCTCCCGCACACACGCACTACACCCCGCTCCCCTCCCGTCACACACACACGCACTATATCCCGCTCCTCCCGTCACACACACGCACTATATCCCGCTCCTCCTGTCACACACGCACTATATCTTGCTCCGCCTCTGACACTGTATGACTGTAATGCTGGCGGAGGGCAGTGCTGCTTTGGACCCTCCATCCATCAGGTTACTGTCCTGTTCTATCTGTATGAATCCTTAGGGCTAACCGTGACGGGATGCTGAGGGAAGGCTTCGGCCTTCAGTTGTGGCTCTCTGGGCCGATCAGCAGGAAACCTCGAGCTGTGGAATCTGCGACAAGATCGAACAGGATACTTGATTTTTCAGCGTCCTGCTGCGATCTCTTCCTCCCATTGAAAACAATGCGAGGCGGAATCTGCTGCTGATTTGGGGGCGGAATCCTCCGTGTGAACTTACCCATAGAGTTTAACAAACATTCCAGACCTGAGATTTTTAACTTGCAGCCATTTCTAACAACCTTTTGCACTGTTTTTAAGAGCCAACTGGATCTTCTTCTGCAGCTTCCGTTCTCCTTCATCTGCTTAAAGGGCCCTTGACCATACGACAATTCACTGTCTAATCCTGTACACTGGCGCCAGAGCTATCCTGGACCAACAAAGTAGCGGTGACAACATTATGGGCAGGAATGTAAATATGCTGAGGGGGAATGGGGGTGGAGTCACACACTGCCCCCTGCTGGTGTGATGATCTGGAAAGCCATTGCATACGTCAGTCAGTCCCCCCTAGTAAAGATATAAGGTACAGTGCCTTGCAAAAGTATTCATACCCTCTGAACTTTTTCACATTTTGTTACCTTACAGCCACAAACTTAAATGTATTTTCTTAAGATTTTAAGTGATAGAGCAGTAAAATAGCAGATAATTGTGAAGTGGAAGGAAAATGATACAGGGTTTTCAAAATTTTAATCAAATAAAAACCTGAAAAGTGTAACGTGCAAAAGTCTTCAGCCCCCCTTTATCAATACTTTGTACAGCCACCATTTACTGCAATTCCAGCTCCAAGTCTTTTGGATTCTGTCTCTACCAGATTTGCACATATAGAGACTGAGATTTTTGCCCCTTCTTCATTGCAGCCAGATTGGATGGAGCGTCTGTGATCAGTAATTCTCATGTCTTGCCACAGATCCTCAATGGGATTTAGGTCTGGACTGTGACTGGGTCATTCTAACACCGGAATATTTTTTTATCTAAACCCTTCCCCTGGAGCTCGGGCTGGAGGTTTAGGGTCATTGTCTTGCTGGAATCTCCTTCCCAATCTCAAGTCTTTTGCAGCCTCCAGTCTCAGGTTTTCTTCCAGGATTGGCCTGTATTTAGCTCCCTCCATCTTCCCATCCCCTGAGCAGCTTCCCTGTCCCCCCAGCATGATGCTGCCCCCTAGGTGTCACAGTGGGGATGACGGGGTGTTCAGGGGGATGAGCAGGGTTACTTTTCCGCCACACATAGCCCTTTGCATTTAGGCCAAAAAGTTCCCCTTTGGTCTCCTCTGAGCAGAGCACCTTCTTCCACATTTTTGCTGTGTCCCCTATATGGCATGTGGCAAACTGCACTTCTTATTTATTTATTATGCTCACTTATATAGCGCCATCATATTCCGCAGCGCTTTACAGACATTGTCAGTCACTGTCCCATATAGGGCTCACAATCTACATTCCCTATCAGGATGTCTTTGGAGTGTGGGAGGAAACCGGAGTACCCGGAGGAAACCCACGCAAACACGGGGAGAACATACAAACTCCTTGCAGATGTTGTCCATGGCAGGATTCAAACCCAGGACTCCAGTGCTGCAAGGCTGCAGTGCTAACCCCTGAGCCACCTTCTTTCTTTCAACAACGGCTTCCTTCTTGCCGCTCTTCCATAAAGGCCAGATTTGTAGAGTGCACGACTTCTAGTTGTCCTGTGGACAGATTCTCCCACCTGAGCTGTATATTTCTGCAGCTCCTCCACAGTGACCATGGGCCTCTTGGCTGCTTCTCTGACCAGCGCTCTCCTTGCTCAGTGATTTGTTAGTTTAGGTGGACGGCCATGTCTTGGTAGGTTTGCAGTTGTAGAATACTTTTTCCATTTTTGGCTGATGGATTGAACAGTACTTCTTGGGATGCTCAAAGCTTGGAATATGTTTTTATAATCTAACCCTGCTTTAAACTGCTCCACAATTTTATCTCTGACCTTTCTGGTGGGTTCCTTGGTCTTCATGATGCTGTTTGTTCACTAGTGTTCTGTAACAAACCACTGAGGCCTTCACAAAACAGGTGGATTTATACTGAGACTAAATTACACACATCTGTACTCTGTTGATTAAGTGACTTCCGAAGACAATTGATTGCTCTAGATTTTATTTAGGGGTATCAGAGTACAGGGGGCTGAATACTTTTGCACGTCACGCTTTTCAGATTTTTGTTTGATTAAAATTTTGAAAATTGTTTATCATTTTTGTTCCACTTCACAATTATCTGCTACTTTGTGTTGGTCTATCACTTAAAATCTCAAGAAAATACATTTAAGTTTGTGGTTGTAAGGTGACAAAATGTGAAAAAGTTCAAGGGTTATGAATACTTTTGCAAGGCACTGTACACTAACAGCTCAGTGATATGTACAGGACATCCTGTGGCCGCAGGTGTTGTATATTGTGGCAGGCCAGAGAACTGGCATTTTTCAGCAGGATAATGCTCACCCACAGACAGAAGGGGCTTCCCAGGAAACTCTATGCCAGATTGCAACACTTCCTTGGCCTACCCAGTCACCAATCAAGCATTTTTAGGACCAGCTGGGACAGCAGCTTCGGCAACATCTATAGGCACAGAGACATCTGTGGGTAAATGTGACAAAGGATACCACATGGATCCTATATACCTTCATGCCCAACCGTATCATTATGAAACCAAGCTAGGAAGGCCCAACAGGGTCTTATAGCCTCCATTTAATATTGTCATCACTTACATACAGTTAGAACCAGAAATATTTGGACAGTGATACAAGTTTTGGCATTTTAGCTGTTTACCAAACCATACTGAAGATAGTTATAGAATAAATAAGGGCTTAAAGTGCAGCTCTGGAATATGGAGCTTCCTCTTTGTTAATGGACAAAAGGTAATTGGAGAATTATCTCAAAAGCTATATAATAGGCCTCACAGGCTGTCCCCTTTGGTAATCATCAAAAAGCAGGTAAAAGGTCTGGAGATGATTTACATTTGCATCTGTAAGCTGTTGCTGTGAACCCACAACATGCGGTCAAAGGAGCTCTCAATGGAAGTGACACAGACCATCATTAGGCTGAAGAAGAGGAAAGCCATCAGAGAGATAGCGGAAATGTTAGGTGTGGCCAAATCAACAGTTTGGTACATTCTGATTAAAAAAAAAAAAAAAAAAACTGGTGAGCTTAGGAACTCAAAAAGGCAGAGAACAGCGGTGGATGATCATAGAATCCTTTCCACGGTGAAGAAAAAAACCCTTCATATCCGGGGATTAACGATCCCCTCTTTGTCCAATGGTCCTGAACGGGTCTCTACAGGGCACATCAGTTTCTCCACAATGACAGATGGCCAGTTGCGCAAGATTTACTGGAAGTCTCCAAACCCTGCCCACTGAACTTTTGGAGAACCAGTCAACTCTCTCACTTTCTAGCTTCCATACCTGATCCCTCCTCCTCCTATATGCATTCTAAAACTGACTTTCAATCACTATGTTCTGGCTCTGGTCCGTCCATCATCTCCTGTCTCTCATATACGCCATGTTGTGGTCCCCTCCTGACCTCCCCTCCCCCCCCCATCTACCTTTGGCACTGGGAGGTGGATTTGGGTGTTGATTTCTCTGATGCTCAAAGGACTAGACTGTTTTATCTTGCTCATACTTCATCCATTTCAAGTAGACTACAGGAGGCGGGGTACAAGATCCTATCACTCTGGTATAGAGTCCCGTCTAAGCTACATACGCTATTGCCCTTGGTGTCCTCTCGTGCTGGTGTTGCTCAGCTCTCTATGGAGTCACCCTCCATATTTCCTGGAGCTTTCCTGCCTTGGCTGAGCAAGTTCAGAGGATTCACTATAAGGTGCAATCCATTTATCAGCCTCAAAAATAGAAAGGCCAGATTAGACTTTACCAAAAAACAGCTAAAGAAGCCAGAACAGCTCCAGAACAGTGGACAGATGAAACCAAGATCAACCTGAACCACAATGATGGGAAGATACGATCATGATCCAAAGCATAGAACATCCTGTAATACATGGCGGAGGCTGTAGTGTGATGGCCTGGGCATGCATGGCGACCACTGGCACTGGCTCACTAGTGTTTATTGAGGATGTGACAGAAGCAGCCGGATGAATTCTGAAGTCTACAGGGAGAGACTTTCTGCTCAGATTCAATCAAATGCAGCGAGACTGATAGGACGGCTATTCAGAGCACAGATGGACAAGGACCCAAAACATACGGCAAAAGCAACCCAGGCAAAGAAGAGGAATATTCTGCAATGGTCAAATCAATCACCAGATCTCAGCCCGATCCAACATGCCGCTCACTTCCTAAAGACAAAACTTAAGACCCACAAACAAGCAACAACTGAGGATTGCTGCAGTAAAGGCCTGGAAAAGCCTCACAATGGAAGAAACCAGTGTGTGGCGATGTCCGTGGTCCACACATCAGTCACTGCCTGCAGAGGATTCAGCGTGTGGCGATGTCCGTGGTCCAGACTTCAGTCACTGCCTGCAGAAGATTCAGCGTGTGGCGATGTCCGTGGTCCAGACTTCAGTCACTGCCTGCAGAGGATTCAGCGTGTGGCGATGTCCGTGGTCCAGACATCAGTCACTGCCTGCAGAGGATTCAGCGTGTGGCGATGTCCGTGGTCCAGACATCAGTCACTGCCTACAGAGGATTCAGCGTGTGGCGATGTCCGTGGTCCAGACTTCAGTCACTGCCTGCAGAGGATTCAGCGTGTGGCGATGTCCGTGGTCCAGACATCAGTCACTGCCCTGCAGAGAATTCAGCGTGTGGCGATGTCCGTGGTCCAGACTTCAGTCACTGCCTGCAGAGGATTCAGCGTGTGGCGATGTCCGTGGTCCAGACTTCAGTCACTGCCTGCAGAAGATTCAGCGTGTGGCGATGTCCGTGGTCCAGACTTCAGTCACTGCCTGCAGAGGATTCAGCGTGTGGCGATGTCCGTGGTCCAGACTTCAGTCACTGCCTGCAGAAGATTCAGCGTGTGGCCATGTCCGTGGTCCAGACTTCAGTCACTGCCTGCAGAGGATTCAGCATGTGGCCATGTCTATGGTCCAGACGGGAAAATTCACAAAAATTTGTTTTCCTGAGCCACAATTTTACCGTCTGACTTCACCATTATTTTATTTTACAGTTTTTAATGTAAGTTTTTTGTTTTTATTGAATTTTATGTCACACAGAATAACAAGCAATTAAAAACCGTAACAAGGAGGGCAAAAAAAGACACAACCTTTATCAATGGAGAACCAGTAGGGAAACAAGAGGACAAACAGCGGACAACAGAAAAGGGGGGAGCTAGAGATCAGAGGCCGTGAAGGATACAGTAAGCGTCCCACGGGGACCAAATACACTGGAAGGCCCGCACCGTGTTATTGAGTGTAGCTGTAAGATATTCCATACTACGCACATCTATAACATGAGCCACAAGAGCGGGACCCGTAGGGGGCGTACTCTTCCAGTGGAGAGACTCCAATGTCTCAGCAGCAGTGCAGATGAATAAGAACAGCTTGGACGTCTTTTTCCCTAAATGTCTAGGTGGTAAGTTGAGCAAATAAAGCAGCGGATCAAGCAGAACACCCTGTAAGAAAAGTACATCAGGCATAACCCTAAGAAAGAGCGGAACAAAGTACCAAGTCCTGAGAGACAGGTGGAGGAGATAATGGAAGAGTTTTCATATGTAATACTGAATTATGGTAAGACAGAACTAGTCACATTGTCAGCGTGGATCTTATTTCCACATACTTCTAGTTTATATGGATTTTATGTCCAATAGCGCGTATATATTATATATTTACCAATTTTAATATTCTAATTCTTTTTTTATATTAATACAGCGGCTTGCTAAAGTCTTCACACCTCTTAATCCAGTGCACACAATTGTCTTCAAAAGTCACTGAATGAGTTAATAGAGTGCGGCTGTGTGTAATGTAGTCTCAGTATAAATAATCCTGTTCTGTGAAGGCCTCAGTGGTTTGTTACAGAACACTAGTGAACAAACAGCATCATGAAGACCAAGCAACTCACCAGACAGCTCAGAGATTAAGTTGTGGAGAAGTGTAAAGCAAAGTTAGGTTATAAAAACATATCCCAAGCTTGGCGCATCCCAAGGAGTGCTGGAGAAAGTATTCTACAACTGCAAACCTACCAAGACATGGCTGTCCACCTAAACTAACAGATCACTGAGCAAGGAGAGCGCTGGTCAGAGAAGCAGCCAAGAGGCCCATGGTCACTGTGGAGGAGCTGCAGAAATCCTCAGGTACAGGGAGAATCTGTCCACAGGACAACTAGAAGTCACTGCGCACCCCACAAATCTGCCAATCTATATGGAGGAGCGGCAAGAAGGAAACCATTGTTGTAAGAAAGACATAAGAAGTGGCGTCTGCAGTTTATGGCCACAAGTCATATAGGGGACACTGCAAACATGTGGGAGAAGGAGCTCTGCTCAGAGGGGACCAAAGGGGAACGTCATGGCCTAAATACAAAGTAACCCTGCTCATCCCCCTGAACACCCCGTCATCCCCACTGTGACACATAGGGGGCAGCATCATGCTGGGGGGACAGGGAAGCTGCTCAGAGGGGATGGGAAGATGGAGGGAGCTAAATACAGGCCAATCCTGGAAGAAAACCTGAGACTGGAGGCTGCAAAAGACAAGACTGGGAAGGAGATTCCAGCAAGACAATGACCCTAAACCTCCGGCCCGAGCTCCAGGGGAAGGTTTAGATGACAGAATATTCCGGTGTTAGAATGGCCCAGTCACAGTCCAGACCCAAATCCCATTGAGCATCTGTGGCAAGACATGAGAATTACTGATCACAGACGCTCCATCCAATCTGGCTGCGAAGAAGAAGAAGGGGCAGAAATCTCATCTCTAGATGTGCAAAGCTGGAAGAGACCGAGCCCAAAAGACTTGGAGCTGGAATTGTGGCCAAAGGAGACTCTACAAAGTATTGCTATAGGGGGCTGAAGACTTTTACAAGGCACTGTATATACTCATATATTTATTAGGTTTACTTATATAGCGCCATCATATTCCGTGGCTCCTTCCAGACATGTCACTCACTGTCCCATGATTCTACAAATACAAAAAAAAAAAAAAAAAGCCGAGCGGCACATGGCGTAATACTGTTGGAAGGGATTGCTATATTTTAGCAAAGGAGATGGAAGTTCAGAGTGAAAGGAAAAAGTAGTAGGAGAAGAGAAACTCGCACAAAAAAGGTTCTTAGGTGGTCAAGATGTTCTCTCACCTTCTATGGCTGCGATAAGTTACAACCACTAAAGCAGCATGACTGAGTAGGCACTGGCAGCGATCAGGCAGCTGGATCAGGCCCTCTGAACAAAAACTCTTTATTATAGAAGGAATTAAGTTTATATTAGAACACAATGTGGTCACATTTGAATCGAAAATGTTCATTCAGAAACGCGGTACTAATTATGCAAATTTATTTATGGGAAAATTCTAAGAACTACATATTCAAAATGAACATCAATGGAGCTCAAATATTATTTATTACAAAAGATATATCGATGATCTTTTATTTATATGGAGGGGTCACACGAATCTTTCAAAAATTTTTCTGATTATCTCAATCAGAATGATTGGGGCATTTTGTTGAGCGGTCAATCCAAAGATACATCTATGGAATTATTAGATTTAGAATTAATTGGTGACACTGGGGGAATAAGGACTAGAACATTCTTCAAACAGGTGGATTGTAATAGCCTTTTAGACTTTCATAGCCATCATTTCCATAAGTGGAAGAAAAATGTCCCCTATGGACAATTCAAGAGAATCCGTCGTACTTGTACCACCAACGAGGACTTTGCAACCCAGAGCAAAGTCCTTACCAAACGTTTTTTGAAAAAAAAGTATCCTAAGAGAATGATACAAGCTGCCCATACAAAAGCAGGCCCACTCACACAATTGGATTGTCTAATATCTAAAAGTACAGATGAAACTAACACAGATGCCTTTAGACATAATTTTGTCACAATTTATAATCCACATCACAACCAAATACGTGACAAATTGGCAAAATTTTGGCTGGTCCTCCTGAACGACCCTTTTCTTGCAGGTAATTTACCATCTAAATCTAGGCTCACGTTCAGAAGAGCAAAGACACTAAAGAACTATCTAGCTCCAAGTAGATTAAGGGAAACCGGAATTCCCTCCACTTCTTTTCTGATACAACCTCGACCCCAAGGGGCTTTCCGCTGTAATCATCCTCGTTGTAAATGCTGCCTCTCTATCACCCACCGTACGACCACAATCTCCAGCTACACGACAGGTGATACATATCAAATTAAGCAATACCTTTATTGCTCCTCAGCATACATAATACAGTGCTGGCCAAAAGTATTGGCACCCCTGCAATTCTGTCAGATAATACTCAATTTCTTCCAGAAAATGATTGCAATCACAAATGCTTTGGTAATAATATCTTCATTTATTTTGCTTGCAATGAAAAAACACAAAAGAGAATGAAAAAAAAAGTCAAATCTTTGATCATTTTACACAAAACTCCAAAAATGGGCCGGACAAAAGTATTGGCACCCTCAGCCTAATACTTGGTAGCACAACCTTTAGACAAAATAACTGCGAACAACCGCTTCCGGTAACCATCAATGAGTTTCTTCCAATGCTCTGCTGGAATTTCTCCAGGTCCCTGAGATGTGAAGGGCGCCTTCTCCAAACTGCCATTGTGAGATCTCTCCTTGGGTGTTCTATGGGATTCAGGTCTGGACTCATTGCTGCCACTTTACAAGTCTCCAGTGCTTTCTCTCAAACCATTTTCTAGTGCTTTTTGAAGTGTGTTTTGGGTTATTGTCCTGCTGGAAGACCCATGACCTCTGAGGGAGACCCAGCTTTCTCACACTGGGCCCTACATTATGCTGCAGACTTCATAATGCCATGCACACGGTCAAGCAGTCCAGTGCCAGAGGCAGCAAAGCAACCCCAAAGCATCAGGGAACCTCCGCCATGTGTGACTGTAGGGACCGTGTTCTTTTCTTTGAAGGCCTCTTTTTTTTTCCTGTAAACTCTATGTTGATGCCTTTTCCCAAAAAGCTCTACTTTTGTCTCATCTGACCAGAGAACATTCTTCCAAAAAGTTTTTGGCTTTCTCAGGTAAGTTTTGGCTTTTTTATGTCTCTGGGTCAGAAGTGGGGTCTTCCTGGGTATCCTACCATAGAGTCCCTTTTCATTCAGACGCCGACGGATAGTACGGGTTGTCACTGTTGTACCCTCGGACTGCAGGGCAGCTAGAACTTGTTTGGATGTTAGTCGAGGTTCTTTAGCCACCATCCGCACAATTTTTCTTTTGCGTCCACATCTCGGGAGGTTAGCCACAGTGCCATGGGCTTTACACTTCTTGATGACACTGCGCACGGAAGACACAGGAACATTCAGGTCTTTGGAGATGGACTTGTAGCCTTGAGATTGCTCATGCTTCCTCACAATTTTGCTTCTCAAGTCCTCAGACAGTTCTTTGGTCTTCTTTCTTTTCTCCATGCTCAATGTGGTACACACAAGGACACAGGACAGAGGTTGAGTCAACTTTAATCCATTTCAACTGGCTGCAAGTGTGATTTAGTTATTGCCACCACCTGTTATGTGCCACAGGGAAGTAACAGGTGCTGTTAATTACACAAATTAGAGAAGCATCACCTGATTTTTCAAAGGGTGCCAATACTTTTGTCCACCCCCTTTTTCATGTTTGGTGTGGAATTATATCCAATTTGGCTTTTTGACAATTCTTTTTGTGGTTTTCCATTGAAGACAAATTAAATGAAGATCTTATTACCAAAGCATTTGTGATTGCAATCATTTTCTGGAAGAAATTGAGTATTATCTGACAGAATTTCAGGGGTGCCAATACTTTTGGCCAGCACTGTATATGTCTTACAGTGCTCTTGTGGCCTCCAATATGTGGGGAGAATTACCAGACCATTTAGGGAGCGTCTAAGCAAACATAGATGCAACGTGAACAACAGATTCTTAAAGCTTAGTGTTTCACGTCATGTATTCACGCATCATAAGTCTCAATTTAAGGATTTTATTGCTACACCGATAGACCAGATCTCAGATAAAATTAATAATAGATTTGTGCACTTGCAACGTCGAGAAATGTTCTGGATATATAAATTAAATACACTTTCACCTGGTGGCCTAAACGAAGCGCTTGAAGGTGTGTTTGATTAATATATTTTATATTTTACTACTCTCATTAGTGGTTCAGCCTTTGGTACACTTTAACATTATTTATTATCATTTTCCAATTTATTATGTGTGTGTGTGTGTGTGTTATATATATATATATATATATATATATATATATATGTGTGTGTGTATGCATGTATATATATATGTATGTATATATTTATTTATTTTTTAATTATTATTTTAATTTTTTGCCGTTGTAATCTCGGTACATTCTCATATATACATAATTTCTATTTTGTATTTGTGACCACTTTGGCCCACTGGGGTGGACGATTAATAATATGAACCAGCTAAGAGTTATGGTTTATGTTTTTTATCATGCAAGCTCTTTTATATTATATTTACTTGCATTTTAATTTCTTATCTGTATTAATTATTTATATTATTTTATTTGATATGTTTCTATAGTGTGCTTTTTGCTACCACGCATGCGCAGTAGTTTTTTTGAACGCTGATACAGGTCAGACCTTCTACTCTGGGATATTAATATATAATGTTTTTAAAGATGATAGTCTTTCTACTGGATTTAAGTAATGAAGGTATTTATTATTTATGTATTGATCATTTATTGTTTTTTATGCTGAAAAGTGTAATATTATGGCCCCTCCCCCTAGTTGGTTCTATATTAAGTCACTATCTGTGTATTGTGTCTTTTTATTGCCTGTGATACACCTGACAAAGGGGTTGTACCCTGAAACGTTTTTATACGTAGTGTTTGTGCATTAATTAAAGAGTATTATCTACCGGACAAGCCCATATAGGGCTCACAATCTACATTCCCTATCAGGATGTCTTTGGAGTGTTGGAGGAAACCGGAGGAAACCGAACACGGGGAGAACATACAAACTACACGCAGATGTTGTCCTTGGCAGGATTTAAACCCAGGACTCCAGCGTTGCAAGGCTGCAGTGCTAACCACTGAGCCACCATACTAACCACTGAGCCACTGTGCTAACCACTGAGCCACCATACTAACCACTGAGCCACTGTGCTAACCACTGAGCCACCATACTAACCACTGAGCCACTGTGCTAACCACGAGACACTGTGCTAACCACTGAGCCACTGTGCTAACCACTGAGCCACTGTGCTAACCACTGAGCCACCATACTAACCACTGAGCTAACCGCTGAGCCACCATACTAACCACTGAGCCACCATACTAACCACTGAGCCACTGTGCTAACCACTGAGCCACCATACTAACCACTGAGAAACTGTGCTAACCACTGAGCCACCATACTAACCACTGAGCTAACCGCTGAGCCACCATACTAACCACTGAGCCACTGTGCTAACCACTGAGCCACCATACTAACCACTGAGCCGCTGTGCTAACCACTGAGCCACTGTGCTAACCACTGAGCCACCATACTAACCACTGAGCTAACCGCTGAGCCACCATACTAACCACTGAGCCACTGTGCTAACCACTGAGCCACTGTGCTAACCACTGAGCCGCCATACTAACCACTGAGCCACTGTGCTAACCACTGAGCCACCATACTAACCACTGAGCCACTGTGCTAACCACTGAGCCACCATACTAACCACTGAGCCACCGTGCTAACCACTGAGCCACCATACTAACCACTGAGCCACTGTGCTAACCACTGAGCCACCATACTAACCACTGAGCCACCGTGCTAACCACTGAGCCACCATACTAACCACTGAGCCACCATACTAACCACTGAGCCACCGTGCTAACCACTGAGCCACTGTGCTAACCACTGAGCCACCATACTAACCACTGAGCCACCATACTAACCACTGAGCCACCGTGCTAACCACTGAGCCACCATACTAACCACTGAGCCAGCGTGCTGTATTATCCTATGCTGTACAGGCAGTATACAGCCACATCATTTGTAATAGTTTCAGGATTATTCTTTTGCCTTTAATAGCGTCACGATGTATCTAGGCAGCATTCTGTTGTCTGGTCTTTCTTATAGCCAGAGAATCAATGTTTAGCTTCCAAAGTGCATGCGCGGACTCCACAAACCTGTGCATACAAACCTCGTCTATCCCACCGCATACCGGCAGAAAAATCCATCGCTCGGCTGTTGGAGTAGAGTGCAGGCAGTGTAACCCACGCGTGCGCAACAGCCGCCCTGAGAGCGTATGCATGGATACGGCCAGCCCACGCCTGCGCCATCGAGCTATCAGAAGATGGAGGATGTGTATTCACACGTTATCTCAGCTGTTTCTTAGGTGCAGTGAGTGTCCCTGCCCGCCAGCAACTCCAAACATGCCAAAATGGCCACTAGAAGTGTCCGTGTTAAAGGTAAAGGGTTGTGTCTGGAGGTCTGTCCGTGCGCCTCCTTAATGTATATAATCTATATGGATTTTACACCTTGGTTGCCTTGTTGTTTTCATAGTGAAGGTGACCCCCAGGTATCCTCTCCTAGGTGGTTTCTATATATAGAGGGGTTATAACCCCCACCAGCTGTACACTCTATAAAGGAGTCTGTTACTCCGAAACGCCTTGTGTTTATGGTTGCCAGTAAAGTTGATCCTTCCAAGAAGACTCTGGGTAAGCGCGGATTTACCCTTCTCCTGCTCTTCATACCTCTAGTAGGACAACATTCAGACTGAACTGCTAAATACAAGGCACAAGTCAAAATAATAACAAGACCCAAACACATTTTTTTTTTTAACAATTTCTTTTTACAACAAATGATTTACCATATGAGGTCATGTAACGCACAAAAACCAAACACTGAAGTGCCCAGAAAACACACAAAATATAAGTCACAATTCTTAGAGGCAAGACTGAAAAAAATAAATATCATATAACGCAAAATGATCGGGACACAAAGGGTTAAACAGCGTATTAATGAGAAATAGTTTTGTCCAGTAATTAGATGCAATTTTTTTTTTTCTTTAAGGCTTGGTTCACACACCAGTTTTTGGCAGAACTGAACGCAGATTTTAATTGTGGTCATTACAAGTACATGTTATTATGCAGGTCTCATGTATACTACCGATCTATAAAGTAAAAAAAACTTTCTGCTGACACTAACCTATCTGCAGGATATGGGGCGATATACTGGGTCTGATAACACTAACCTACAGTACACACCAAAAGTTTGGACACACCTTCTCATTCCAAGAGTTTTCTGTATTTTCATGACTATAAAAATTGTAGATTCACACTGAAGGCATCAAAACTATGAATTACCACATGTGGAATTATATACTTACCAAAAAAGTGTGACACAACTGAAAATATGTCTTATATTCTAGGTTCTTCACAGTAGCCACCTTTTGCTTTGATTACTGCTTTGCACACTCTTGGCATTCTCTTGAGGAGCTTCAAGAGGTAGTCACCTGAAATGGTCTTCACTTCACAGGTGTGCCCTGTCAGGTTTAATAAGTGGGATTTCTTGCCTTATAAATGGGGTTGGGACCATCAGTTGTGTTGCTCAGAAGTCAGGTGGATACACAGCTGATAGTCCTACTGAATGGAGTGTTAGAATTTGTATTATGGCAAGAAAAAAGCAGCTAAGTAAAGAAAAACGAGTGGCCATCATTACTTTAAGAAATGAAGGTCAGTCAGTCCGAAAAATTGGGAAAACTTTGAAAGTGTCCCCAAGTGCAGTGGCCAAAACCATCAAGCGCTACAAAGAAACTGGCTCACATGAGGACCGCCCCAGGAAAGGAAGACCAAGAGTCACCTCTGCTGCGGAGGATAAGTTCATCCGAGTCACCAGCCTCAGAAATGGCAGGTTAACAGCAGCTCAGATTAGAGACCAGGTCAATGCCACACAGAGTTCTAGCAGCAGACACATCTCTACAACAACTGGTAAGAGGAGACTGTGTGCAGCAGGCCTTCATGGTAAAATAGCTGCTAGGAAACCACTGCTAAGGACAGGCAACAAGCACAAGAAGAACACAAGGAATGGACATTAGACCTGTGGAAATCTGGGCTTTGGTCTGATGAGTCCAAATTTGAGATCTTTGGTTTCAACCACCGTGTCTTTGTGCGGCGCAGAAAAGGTGAAGGAATGGACTCTACATGCCTGGTTCCCACCGTGACGCATGGAGGAGGAGGTGTGATGGTGTGGGGGGGCTTTGCTGGTGACACTGTTGGGGATTTATTCTGAACCAGCATGGTTACCACAGCATCTTGCAGCGGCATGCTATTCCATCCGGTTTGGACCATCATTTATTTTTCAACAGGACAATGACCCCAAACACCTCCAGACTGTGTAAGGGCTATGTGACCAAGAAGGAGAGTGATGGGGTGCTACGCCAGATGACCTGGCCTCCACAGTCACCAGACCTGAACCCAATCCAGATGGTTTGGGGTGAGCTGGACCGCAGAGTGAAGGCAAAAGGGCCAACAAGTGCTAAGCATCTCTGGGAACTCCTTCAAGACTGTTGGAAGACCATTTCAGGTGACTACCTCTTGAAGCTCATCAAGAGAATGCCAAGAGTGTGCAAAGCAGTAATCAAAGCAAAAGGTGGCTACTTTGAAGAACCTAGAATAGAAGACATATTTTCAGTTGTGTCACACTGTTTTGGTAAGTATATAATTCCACATGTGGTAATTCATAGTTTTGATGCCTTCAGTGTGAATCTACAATTTTTATAGTCATGAAAATACAGAAAACTCTTGGAATGAGAAGGTGTGTCCAAACTTTTGGTCTGTATATATATATATATATATATATATATATATATATATATATAACACCCCGCCTGTACTCTGTACACACCCCTTTTATCACTGCCCAGTATATATATATCACACCCTCAGTGCCTGTATATAATATCTCTGTTATATATATATATATATATATAACACCCCCTGTATCTGTACACATCACTGCCAGTATATATATATCACACCCTCAGTGCCTGTATATAATATCTCTGTATATATATATATATATATAACACCCCCTGTATCTGTACACATCACTGCCAGTATATATATATCACACCCCAGACCTGTATATAATATCTCTGTATATATATATATATATATAACACCCCTGTATCTGTACACATCACTGCCAGTATATATATATCACACCCTCAGTACCTGTATATAATATCTCTGTATATATATATATATATATATATATATATATATAACACCCCCTGTATCTGTACACATCACTGCCAGTATATATATATCACACCCTCAGTGCCTGTATATAATATCTCTGTATATATATATAAAACACCCCTGTATCTGTACACATCACTGCCAGTATACATATATATATCACACCCTCAGTACCTGTATATAATGTCTCTCTGTACCTGTATATATCATGCTCTTTCTATACACTCTATGTGGTTTCTTCCGGTTTAATTTGGGGTGACCCAGTGACCCTGCTGTGGGCGGGGCGGTTACTTGTTGTAAGCGCAGGGGGCGTGGTTGTTCAGCATTCCCAAGAATGTGCGCCTCTGCGGCTACGTCACTGCACGTGATGGCGGGAGAGCGGAGCGTGAGCGGCGGGAGGGAGAGCGTGACGGGGAACTACGGGGGAGCGACTGAGGAGAGGGGGGACTACGGGGGGAGCGACTGAGGAGAGGGGGGACTAGGGGGGAGCGACTGAGGAGAGGGGGGACTACGGGGGAGCGACTGAGGAGAGGGGTGCGCGTGTGTGAGGGGGGACTACGGGGGAGCGACTGAGGAGAGGGGGGGCGGGGGCGCGACTGGGAGAGGGGGGACTACGGGGGAGCGACTGAGGAGAGGGGGGACTACGGGGGAGCGACTGAGGAGGGGGGCGCGGGTGTGAGGGGGGGACTACGGGGGAGCGACTGAGGAGAGGGGGGACTACGGGGGGAGCGACTGAGGAGGGGGGCGCGCGGTGTGAGGGGGGGGACTACGGGGGAGCGACTGAGGAGAGGGGGGACTACGGGGGAGCGACTGAGGAGAGGGGCGCGCGTGTGTGAGGGGGGGGACTACGGGGGAGCGACTGAGGAGAGGGGGGACTACGGGGGAGCGACTGAGGAGAGGGGGGACTACGGGGGAGCGACTGAGGAGAGGGGCGCGCGTGTGTGAGGGGGGGACTACGGGGGAGCGACTGAGGAGAGGGGGGACTACGGGGGAGCGACTGAGGGGGGCGCGCGTGTGTGAGGGGGGACTACGGGGGAGCGACTGAGGAGAGGGGGGGACTACGGGGGAGCGACTGAGGAGAGGGGCGCGCGTGTGTGAGGGGGGGACTACGGGGGAGCGACTGAGGAGAGGGGGGACTACGGGGGAGCGACTGAGGAGAGGGGGGACTAGGGGGGGGAGCGACTGAGGAGAGGGGCGCGCGTGTGTGAGGGGGGGACTACGGGGGAGCGACTGAGGAGAGGGGGGACTACGGGGGAGCGACTGAGGAGAGGGGGGGACTACGGGGGAGCGACTGAGGAGAGGGGCGCGCGTGTGAGGGGGGACTACGGGGGGAGCGACTGAGGAGAGGGACGCGCGTGTGAGGGGGGACTACGGGGGAGCGACTGAGGAGAGGGGGGACTAGGGGGGAGCGACTGAGGAGAGGGGGGCTAGGGGGGAGCGACTGAGGAGAGGGGGGACTAGGGGGGAGCGACTGAGGAGAGGGGGGACTACGGGGGAGCGACTGAGGAGAGGGGGGACTACGGGGGAGCGACTGAGGAGAGGGGCGCGCGTGTGTGAGGGGGGACTACGGGGGAGCGACTGAGGAGAGGGGGGACTACGGGGGGAGCGACTGAGGAGAGGGGGGACTACAGGGGAGCGACTGAGGGAGGGGCGCGCGTGTGTGAGGGGGGACTACGGGGGAGCGACTGAGGAGAGGGGGGACTACGGGGGAGCGACTGAGGAGAGGGGGGACTACGGGGGAGCGACTGAGGAGAGGGGCGCGCGTGTGTGAGGGGGGGACTACGGGGGAGCGACTGAGGAGAGGGACGCGCATGTGAGGGGGGGACTACGGGGGAGCGACTGAGGAGAGGGGGGACTAGGGGGGAGCGACTGAGGAGAGGGGGGACTAGGGGGGGAGCGACTGAGGAGAGGGGGGACTAGGGGGAGCGACTGAGGAGAGGGGGGACTACGGGGGAGCGACTGAGGAGAGGGGCGCGCGTGTGAGGGGGGGACTACGGGGGGAGCGACTGAGGAGAGGGGGGACTACGGGGGAGCGACTGAGGAGAGGGGGGACTACGGGGGGAGCGACTGAGGAGAGGGGCGCGCGTGTGAGGGGGGACTACGGGGGGAGCGACTGAGGAGAGGGACGCGCGTGTGAGGGGGGACTACGGGGGAGCGACTGAGGAGAGGGGGGACTAGGGGGGAGCGACTGAGGAGAGGGGGGACTAGGGGGGGAGCGACTGAGGAGAGGGGGGACTACGGGGGAGCGACTGAGGAGAGGGGCGCGCGTGTGAGGGGGGGACTACGGGGGAGCGACTGAGGAGAGGGGGGACTAGGGGGGAGCGACTGAGGAGAGGGGGGACTAGGGGGGAGCGACTGAGGAGAGGGGGGACTACGGGGGAGCGACTGAGGAGAGGGGGGACTACGGGGGGAGCGACTGAGGAGAGGGGGGACTAGGGGGAGCGACTGAGGAGAGGGGGGACTACGGGGGGAGCGACTGAGGAGAGGGGGGACTAGGGGGGAGTGACTGAGGAGAGGGGCGCGCGTGTGAGGGGGGGACTAGGGGGGAGCGACTGATGAGAGGGGGGACTAGGGGGGAGCGACTGAGCAGAGGGGCGCGCGTGTGAGGGGGGGACTACGGGGGAGCGACTGAGGAGAGGGGGGACTAGGGGGGAGCGACTGAGGAGAGGGGGGACTAGGGGGGAGCGACTGAGGAGAGGGGGGACTAGGGGGGAGCGACTGAGGAGAGGGGGGACTACGGGGGAGCGACTGAGGAGAAGGGGGACTAGGGGGGAGCGACTGAGGAGAGGGGACTAGGGGGGAGCGACTGAGGAGAGGGGGGACTAGGGGGGAGCGACTGAGGAGAGGGGGGACTAGGGGGGAGGGACTAGGGGGGAGCGACTGAGCAGAGGGGCGCGCGTGTGAGGGGGGACTACGGGGGAGCGACTGAGGAGAGGGGCGCGCGTGTGAGGGGGGGGGACTACGGGGGAGCGACTGAGGAGAGGGGGGCTGCGGGGGGGGGACTGAGGAGAGGGGGGACTGGAGCGGGGGAGCGACTGAGGAGAGGGGCGCGCGTGTGTGAGGGGGGACTACGGGGGGAGCGACTGAGGAGAGGGGGGGGCTAGGGGGCGCGACTGATGAGAGGGGGGACTAGGGGGGAGCGACTGAGGAGAGGGGGGACTACGGGGGGAGCGACTGAGGAGAGGGGGACTACGGGGGGAGCGACTGAGGAGAGGGCCGCGCGTGTGTGAGGGGGGACTACGGGGGAGCGACTGAGGAGAGGGGGGGACTACGGGGGGAGCGAGGGAGGGGGGCGCGCGTGTGTGAGGGGGGACTACGGGGGGAGCGACTGAGGAGAGGGGGGACTACGGGGGGAGCGACTGAGGAGGGGGGGGCGCGCGTGTGGGGGGGGGGGGACTACGGGGGAGCGACTGAGGAGAGGGGGGACTACGGGGGAGCGACTGAGGAGAGGGGCGCGCGTGTGTGAGGGGGGACTACGGGGGGAGCGACTGAGGAGAGGGGGGACTACGGGGGAGCGACTGAGGAGAGGGGGGGACTACGGGGGAGCGACTGAGGAGAGGGGCCGCGCGTGTGTGAGGGGGGACTACGGGGGGAGCGACTGAGGAGAGGGGGGGACTACGGGGGAGCGACTGAGGAGGGGGGGGCGTGTGGGGGAGCGACTGAGGAGAGGGGCGCGCGTGAGAGGGGGGACTACGGGGGAGCGACTGAGGAGAGGGGCGCGCGTGTGTGAGGGGGGACTACGGGGGAGCGACTGAGGAGAGGGGGGACTAGGGGGGAGCGACTGAGGAGAGGGGGGACTAGGGGGGAGCGACTGAGGAGGGGGAGGGGGGGAGCGCGCTGAGGAGAGGGGGGACTACGGGGGAGCGACTGAGGAGAGGGGGGGACGGGGGGCGACGAGGAGAGGGGCGCGCGTGTGAGGGGGGGACTACGGGGGAGCGACTGAGGAGAGGGGGGACTACGGGGGAGCGACTGAGGAGAGGGGGGACTACGGGGGAGCGACTGAGGAGAGGGGGCGCGAGAGGGGGGACTACGGGGGAGCGACTGAGGAGAGGGACGCGCGTGTGAGGGGGGGACTACGGGGGAGCGACTGAGGAGAGGGGGGACTAGGGGGGAGCGACTGAGGAGAGGGGGGACTAGGGGGGAGCGACTGAGGAGAGGGGGGACTACGGGGGAGCGACTGAGGAGAGGGAGCGGGGGGGGGGGGGGACTACGGGGGAGCGACTGAGGAGAGGGGGGACTAGGGGGGAGCGACTGAGGAGAGGGGGGACTAGGGGGGAGCGACTGAGGAGAGGGGGGACTAGGGGGGAGCGACTGAGGAGAGGGGGGCGCGACTGAGGAGAGGGAGGACTAGGGGGGAGCGACTGAGGAGAGGGGGGACTACGGGGGAGCGACTGAGGAGAGGGGGGACTAGGGGGAGTGACTGAGGAGAGGGGCGCGCGTGTGAGGGGGGACTAGGGGGGAGCGACTGATGAGAGGGGGAACTAGGGGGGAGCGACTGAGGAGGGGCGCGCGGTGAGGGGGGACTACGGGGGAGCGACTGAGGAGAGGGGGGACTAGGGGGGAGCGACTGAGGAGAGGGGGGACTAGGGGGGAGCGACTGAGGAGAGGGGGGACTACGGGGGAGCGACTGAGGAGAAGGGGGACTAGGGGGGAGCGACTGAGGAGAGGGGGACTAGGGGGGAGCGACTGAGGAGAGGGGGGATAGGGGGGGACTGAGGAGAGGGGGGACTAGGGGGGAGCGACTGAGCAGAGGGGCGCGCGTGTGAGGGGGGGACTACGGGGGAGCGACTGAGGAGAGGGGCGCGCGTGTGAGGGGGGACTACGGGGGGAGCGACTGAGGAGAGGGGCGCGCGTGTGAGGGGGGACTACGGGGGAGTGACTGAGGAGAGGGGGGGAGCGACTGAGGAGAGGGGCGCGCGTGTGAGGGGGGGACTACGGGGGGAGCGACTGAGGAGAGGGGCGCGCGTGTGAGGGGGGGACTACGGGGGAGCGACTGAAGAGAGGGGCCCGCGTGTGAGGGGGGGACTACGGGGGGAGCGACCGAGGAGAGGAGCGCGCTTCGGGGGGAGCAACCGAGGAGAGGGGGTGCGCGCGTCAGGGGGAACTACGGGGGAGAGGGGTGCGCGCGTCAGGGGGAACTACGGGGGAGAGGGGTGCGCGCGTCAGGGGGAACTACGGGGGAGAGGGGTGCGCACGTCAGGGGGAACTACGGGGGAGAGGGGTGCGCGCGTCAAGGGGGACTACGGGGGGAGAGGGGCGCGCGTGTCAGGGGGACTACGGGGGAGCGACCGAGGAGAGGGGCGCGCGCGTCAGGGGGGGAGCGACCGAGGAGAGGGGGGACTACGGGGGATCGACCAAGGAGAGGGGCCCGCGTGTGAGGGGGGACTACGGGGGATCGACCAAGGAGAGGGGCCCGCGTGTGAGGGGGGACTACGGGGGGAGCGACTGAGGGAGAGGGGCGCACGTGTGAGGGGGGGACTACGGGGGAGCGACTGAGGGAGAGGGGCGCGCTTGTGAGGGGGGGACTACGGGGGGAGCGACTGAGGAGAGGGGCGCGCGTGTGAGGGGGGGACTACGGGGGAGCGACTGAGGAGAGGGGCGCGCGTGTGAGGGACTACGGGGGGAGCGACTAAGGAGAGGGGCGCACGTGTGAGGGGGGACTACGGGGGAGCGACTAAGGAAAGGGGCGCACGTGTGAGGGGGGGACTACGGGGGAGCGACCGAGGAGAGGGGCGCGCGTGTGAGGGGGGAGCGACCGAGGAGAGGGGCGCGCGTGGGGGGGGGAGCGACCGAGGAGAGGGGCGCGCGTGTGAGGGGGGGAGCGACCGAGGAGAGGGGCGCGCGTGTGAGGGGGGAACTACGGGGGGAGCGACTAAGGAGAGGGCCGCGCGTGTGAGGGGGGAGCGACCGAGGAGAGGGGCACGTGCGCGCGTCAGGGGGGAGCGACCGAGGAGAGGGGCGCGCGTGTGAGGGGGGGAACTACGGGGGAGCGACTAAGGAGAGGGCCGCGCGTGTGAGGGGGGAGCGACCGAGGAGAGGGGCACGTGCGCGCGTCAGGGGGGAGCGACCGAGGAGAGGGGCACGTGCGCGCGTCAGGGGGGGAGCGACCGAGGAGAGGGGGGACTACGGGGGATCGACCAAGGAGAGGGGCGACTACGGGGGAGCGACCGAGGAGAGGGGCGCGCGTGTCAGGGGGGACTACGGGGGGAGCGACCGAGGAGAGGGGAGCGACCGAGGAGAGGGGCGCGCGTGTCAGGGGGGACTACGGGGGAGCGACCGAGGAGAGGGGGGACTACGGGGGGAGCGACCGAGGAGAGAGGGGGGACTATGGGGGAAGCGACCGAGGAGAGGGGGGACTACGGGGGAGCGACCGAGGAGAGGGGCGCGCGTGTGTGTGGGGGACTACGGGGGGAGCGACTGAGGAGAGGGGCGCGCGTGTGTGGGGGGGGACTACGGGGGAGCGACTGAGGAGAGGGGGCCGGCGCGTGTGTGGGGGGGGACTACGGGGGAGCGACTGAGGAGAGGGGCGCGCGTGTGTGAGGGGGGGACTACGGGGGAGCGACTGAGGAGAGGGGGGACGGGGGAGGACTGGGGGGGGACTACGGGGGGAGCGACTGAGGAGAGGGGGCGGGTGAGGGGGGACTACGGGGGAGCGACTGAGGAGAGGGGTGAGGGGGGACTACGGGGGAGCGACTGAGGAGAGGGGGGACTAGGGGGGAGCGACTGAGGAGAGGGGGACTAGGGGGGAGCGACTGAGGGAGAGGGGGACTAGGGGGGAGCGACTGAGGAGAGGGGGGACTACGGGGGAGCGACTGAGGAGGGGGGTGAGGGGGGACTACGGGGGAGCGACTGAGGAGAGGGGGGACTACGGGGGAGCGACTGAGGAGAGGGGGGACTACGGGGGGAGCGACTGAGGAGAGGGGGGGGGGGGGAGGGGGGACTACGGGGGAGCGACTGAGGAGAGGGCGCGGGGGGGGGACTACGGGGGAGCGACTGAGGAGAGGGGGGCAAGGGGGGAGCGACTGAGGAGAGGGGGACTAGGGGGAGCGACTGAGGAGAGGGGGACTACGGGGGAGCGACTGAGGAGAGGGGCGCGCGTGTGAGGGGGGACTACGGGGGAGCGACTGAGGAGAGGGGGGACTAGGGGGGAGCGACTGAGGAGAGGGGGGACTAGGGGGAGCGACTGAGGAGAGGGGGGAGGGGGAGCGACTAGGAGAGGGGGGGGGAGCGACTGAGGAGAGGGGGGACTACGGGGGGAGCGACTGAGGAGAGGGGGCACACGGGGGAGCGACTGAGGAGAGGGGGGACTAGGGGGGAGCGACTGAGGAGAGGGGCGCGCGTGTGAGGGGGGGACTAGGGGGGAGCGACTGAGGGGGGGGGGGGGGACTGAGGAGAGGGGCGCGCGTGTGAGGGGGGACTACGGGGGAGGATGAGGAGAGGGGGGACAGGGGGAGCGACGAGGAGAGGGGGACAGGGGGGAGCGACTGAGGAGAGGGGGGCGCGCGACTGAGGAGAGGGGGACTACGGGGGAGCGACTGAGGAGAGGGGGCGCGCGACTGAGGAGAGGGGGAGCGACGAGGAGAGGGGGGACAGGGGGGAGGGACTAGGGGGAGCGACTGAGGAGAGGGGCGCGCGTGTGAGGGGGGACTACGGGGGAGCGACTGAGGAGAGGGGCGCGCGTGTGAGGGGGGGACTACGGGGGGAGCGACTGAGGAGAGGGGCGCGCGTGTGATGGGGGACTACGGGGGGAGCGACTGAGGAGAGGGGGGAGCGACTGAGGAGAGGGGGGGGGGGGGGGGGGGGGGCGGGGGAGCGACTGAGGAGAGGGGCGCGCGTGTGAGGGGGGGACTACGGGGGAGCGACTGAAGAGAGGGGCCCGCGTGTGAGGGGGGACTACGGGGGGAGCGACCGAGGAGAGGAGCGCGCTTCGGGGGGAGCAACCGAGGAGAGGGGTGCGCGCGTCAGGGGGAACTACGGGGGAGAGGGGTGCGCGCGTCAGGGGGAACTACGGGGGAGAGGGGTGCGCGCGTCAGGGGGAACTACGGGGGAGGGGGGGGGCACGCAGGGGGAACTACGGGGGAGAGGGGTGCGCGCGCGGGGGGACTACGGGGGAGAGGGGCGCGCGTGTCGGGGACTACGGGGGGAGCGAGAGGGGGGGCGCGCGCGTCAGGGGGGGGGGGGCGAGGAGAGGGGGGACTACGGGGGAGCGACCGAGGAGAGGGGCCCCGTGTGAGGGGGGACTACGGGGGATCAGAGGGGGGCGCGCGTGTGAGGGGGGACTACGGGGAGGACTGAGGAGAGGGGCGCACGTGTCAGGGGGGACTACGGGGGAGCGACCGAGGAGAGGGGCGCGCGTGTCAGGGGGGACTACGGGGGAGCGGGGGAGCGGGGCGCGCGGGAGGGGGGACGGGGGGCACGGGGGGCGCGTGTGAGGGACTACGGGGGGAGCGACTAAGGAGAGGGGCGCGCGTGAGGGGGGACTACGGGGGGAGCGACAAGGAAAGGGGCGCACGTGTCAGGGGGGGACTACGGGGGAGCGACCGAGGAGAGGGGGCGCGCGTGATCGAGGGAGGGGCGCGCGTGGGAGGGGGGAGCGACCGAGGAGAGGGGCGCGCGTGTCGAGGGAGGCGGGGGACGACTAAGGAGAGGGCCGCGGGGGGGAGCGACCGAGGAGAGGGGCACGGCGCGTCAGGGGGAGCGACCGAGGAGAGGGCGCGCGTGTCAGGGGGAGGGGGAGCGTGAGGGGGGAGCGACCGAGGAGAGGGGCACGGCGCGGCAGGGGGGCGACCGAGGAGGGGGGGACGGCGCGCGCAGGGGGGCGCGACCGAGGAGAGGGGGGACACGGGGGTCGACAAGGAGGGGCGACTACGGGGGGAGCGACCGAGGAGAGGGGCGCGCGTGTCAGGGGGGACTACGGGGGGGACCGAGGAGGGGGAGCGACCGAGGAGAGGGGCGCGCGTGTCAGGGGGGACTACGGGGGGAGCGACCGAGGAGAGGGGGGACTACGGGGGAGCGACCGAGGAGAGGGGGGACTATGGGGGAGCGACCGAGGAGAGGGGGGACTACGGGGGAGCCGAAAGACCGAGGGCGCGCGTGTGAGGGGCGACCACGGGGGGAGCGACTGAGGAGAGGGGGGCACTAGGGGGAGCGAATGAGGAGAGGGGGGGAAGGGGGGAGCGACTAAGGAGAGGGGCGCGTGTGTGGAGAGGGGACTACGGGGGAGCGACTGAGGAGAGGGGCGCGCGTGTGAGGGGGGACTACGGGGGAGCGACTGACGAGAGGGGCGCGCGTGTGAGGGGGGACTACGGGGGGAGCGACTGAGGAGAGGGGCGCGCGTGTGAGGGGGGACTACGGGGGGAGCGACTGAGGAGAGGGGCGCGCGGTGAGGGGGACTACGGGGGAGCGACTGAGGAGAGACAGGGGGGGACTAAGGAGAGGGGGGGGGGGACCGAGGAGAGGGGACGCGAGGAGGGGGAGCGACCGAGGAGAGGGCGGAGGGGGAGCGACCGAGGAGAGGGGCGCGCGGTGAGGGGGGGGACTACGGGGGAGCGACTAAGGAGAGGGCCGCGCGGGAGGGGGAGCGCCGAGGAGAGGGCGCGTGCGCGCCAGGGGGGAGCGACCGAGGGGGGGGGGGGGGGGGGGGGGGAGCGACCGAGGAGAGGGGGACTACGGGGGATCGACCAAGGAGAGGGCCCGCGTGTGAGGGGCGACTACGGGGGAGCGACTAGGAGAGAGGGGGACTACGGGGGGAGCGACTGAGGAGAGGGGGGACTACGGGGGAGCGACTGAGGAGGAGGGGGGACTACGGGGGAGCGACTGAGGAGAGGGGGGGGGAGGGGGGACTACGGGGGAGCGACTGAGGAGAGGGGCGCGCGTGTGAAGGGGGACTACGGGGGAGCGACTGAGGAGAGGGGCGCGTGAGGGGGGACTACGGGGGAGCGACTGAGGAGAGGGGCGCGCGTGTGAGGGGGGACCAGGGGGGGCCGAGGAGAGGGGGGACGGGGGAGCGACTGAGGGAGGGGGGGGGCGGGGGAGCGACTGAGGAGAGGGGCGCGCGTGTGAGGGGGGACTAGGGGGGAGCGACTGAGGAGAGGGGGGACTAGGGGGGAGCGACTGAGGAGAGGGGGACTAGGGGGGAGCGACTGAGGAGAGGGGGGACTAGGGGGGAGCGACTGAGGAGAGGGGGGACCACGGGGGAGCGACTGAGAAGAGGAGGGACAGGGGGGGGGGAGAGGGGCGCGCGGGGGGGGGGGGGGCGCTGAGGAGAGGGGGGACTATGGGGGAGCGACTGAGGAGAGGGGCGCGCGTGTGAGGGGGGACTAGGGGGGAGCGACTGAGGAGAGGGGGAGCGACTGAGGAGAGGGGGCGCGCGTGTGAGGGGGGGACTACGGGGGAGCGACTGAGGAGAGGGGGGAGGGGGGGACAGGGAGCGAGAGAGGGGCGCGCGTGTGAGGGGGGGGGACTACGGGGGGAGCGACTGAGGAGAGGGGGGACTACGGGGGAGCGACTGAGGAGAGGGGGTGACGGGGGGAACTGAGGGAGGGGGACGGCGGGGGAGCGACTGAGGAGAGGGGGGCGCGGGGGGCGCTGAGGAGAGGGGGGACTAGGGGGGAGCGACTGAGGAGAGGGGGCTAGGGGGGAGCGACTGAGGAGAGGGGGGGACTAGGGGGGAGCGACTAAGGAGAGGGGCGCGCGTGTGTGGGGGGACTACGGGGGAGCGACTGAGGAGAGGGGCGCGCGTGTGCGGGGGGGACTACGGGGGGCGAGGGAGAGGGGCGCGCGTGTGTGGGGGGGACTACGGGGGAGCGACCGAGGAGAGGGGGCGCGTGTGCGGGGGGGACTACGGGGGAGCGACTGAGGAGAGGGGCGCGCGCGTGGGGGGGAGGGCGGGGGTACAGCGGGGAGAGGGGCGCGCGTGTGTGGGGGGGGACTACGGGGGGAGCGACCGAGGAGAGGGGCGCGCGCGTGTCAGGGGGGACTACGGGGGAGCGACTGAGGAGAGGGGCGCGCGTGTGTGGGGGGGACAGGGGGAGCGACCGAGGAGAGGGGCGCGCGTGTGAGGGGGGACTACGGGGGGAGCGACCGAGGAGAGGGGCGCGCGTGTGAGGGGGGACTACGGGGGAGCGACCGAGGAGAGGGGGCGGGCGCGCTGGGAGGGGGGACTACGGGGGAGCGACCGAGGAGATGGGGGCGCGTGGGTGAGGGGGGGCGACTGGGGGGGGGACGGGGGAGCGACTGAGGGAGAGGGGGATACGCGGGTGGACTGAGGGGGGACTACGGGGGACGGGGGGGGGAGCGACTGAGGAGAGGGGCGCGCGTGTGAGGGGGGACTACGGGGGGAGCGACTGAGGAGAGGGGGCCACGGGGGGCGACTGAGGAGAGGGGGGCGACGGGGGGCGCTGAGGAGAGGGGGGACTACGGGGGAGCGACTGAGGAGAGGGGGGGGGGGGCGACTGAGGAGAGGGGCGCGCGTGTGAGGGGGGGACTACGGGGGAGCGACTGAGGAGAGGGGCGCGCGTGTGAGGGGGGACTACGGGGGAGCGACTGAGGAGAGGGGCGCGCGTGTGAGGGGGGGACTACGGGGGGAGCGACTGAGGAGAGGGGCGCGCGTGTGAGGGGGGGACTACGGGGGAGCGACTGAGGAGAGGGGCGCGCGTGTGAGGGGGGACTACGGGGGAGCGACTGAGGAGAGGGGCGCGCGTGTGAGGGGGGGACTACGGGGGAGCGACTGAGGAGAGGGGGGAGCGACTGAGGAGAGGGGGAGCGACTGAGGAGAGGGGCGCGCGTGTGAGGGGGGGACTACGGGGGGAGCGACTGAAGAGAGGGGCCCGCGTGTGAGGGGGACTACGGGGGGAGCGACCGAGGAGAGGAGCGCGCTTCGGGGGGAGCAACCGAGGAGAGGGGTGCGCGCGTCAGGGGGAACTACGGGGGAGAGGGGTGCGCGCGTCAGGGGGAACTACGGGGGAGAGGGGTGCGCGCGTCAGGGGGAACTACGGGGGGAGAGGGGCGCGCGCGTCAGGGGGGGACTACGGGGGAGAGGGGCGCACGTGTCAGGGGGACTACGGGGGAGCGACCGAGGAGACGTGTCAGGGGGGACTACGGGGGAGAGGGGGTGCGCGCGTCAGGGGGGGACTACAGGGGAGAGGGGCGCACGTGTCAGGGGGACTACGGGGGAGCGACCGAGGAGAGGGGCGCGCGTGTCAGGAGGGACTACGGGGGAGCGACCGAGGAGAGGGGCGCGCGTGTCAGGGGGGACTACGGGGGAGCGACCGAGGAGAGGGGCGCGCGTGTCAGGGGGGGACTACGTGGGAGCGACCGAGGAGAGGGGCGCGCGTGTCAGGGGGGACTACGGGGGAGCGACCGAGGAGATGGGCGCGCGTGTCAGGGGGGACTACGGGGGAGCGACCGAGGAGAGGGGCGCGCGTGTCAGGGGGGACTACGGGGGAGCGACCGAGGAGAGGGCGCGCGTGTCAGGGGGGACTATGGGGGAGCGACCGATGAGAGGGGCGCGCGTGTCAGGGAGGACTACGGGGGAGCGACCGAGGAGAGGGGACTACGGGGGGAGCGACCGAGGAGAGGGGACTACGGGGGGAGCGACCGAGGAGAGGGGGGACTAGGGGGAGCGACCGAGGAGAGGGGGACGGGGGGGACTACGGGGGAGCGACTGAGGAGGGGGGAGCGACTGAGGAGAGGGGCGCGTGTGTGAGGGAGGACTACGGGGGAGCGACTGAGGAGAGGGGCGCGCGTGTGAGGGGGGGGGACTACGGGGGGAGCGACTGAGGAGAGGGGGGACTACGGGGGGAGCGACTGAGGAGAGGGGGACTACGGGGGGAGCGACTGAGGAGAGGGGGGACTACGGGGGGAGCGACTGAGGAGAGGGGGGACTACGGGGGAGCGACTGAGGAGAGGGGGGACTACGGAGGATCGACTGAGGAGAGGGGCGCGTGTGTGAGGCGGGACTACGGCGGAGCAACTGAGGAGAGGGGGGACTACGGGGGAGCGACTGAGGAGAGGGGGGACTACGGGGGGAGCGACTGAGGAGAGGGGGGACTACGGGGGAGCGACTGAGGAGAGGAAGGACTACGGGGGAGCGACTGAGGAGAGGGGGTACTACGGGGGAGCGACTGAGGAGAGGGGGGACTACGGGGGGAGCGACTGAGGAGAGGGGCGCGCGTGTGAGGGGGGACTACGGGGGGAGCGACTGAGGAGAGGGACGCGCGTGTGAGGGGGGGACTACGGGGGAGCGACTGAGGAGAGGGGCGCGCGTGTGAGGGGGGGACTATGGGGGAGCGACTGAGGAGAGGGGAGCGTGTGAGGGGGGACTACGGGGGAGCGACTGAGGAGAGGGGGAGCGACTGAGGAGAGGGGCGCGCGTGTGAGGGGGGGACTACGGGGGGAGTGACTGAAGAGAGGGGCCCGGGTGTGAGGGGGGACTACGGGGGGAGCGACCGAGGAGAGGAGCGCGCTTCGGGGGAGCAACCGAGGAGAGGGGTGCGCGCGTCAGGGGGAACTACGGGGGGAGAGGGGTGCGCGCGTCAGGGGGAACTACGGGGGAGAGGGGTGCGCGCGTCAGGGGGGACTACGGGGGAGAGGGGCGCGCGTGTCAGGGGGACTACGGGGGAGCGACCGAGGAGACGTCTCAGGGGGGACTACGGGGGAGAGGGGTGCGCGCGTCAGGGGGGACTACAGGGGAGAGGGGCGCACGTGTCAGGGGGACTACGGGGGAGCGACCGAGGAGAGAGGGCGCGCGTGTCAGGAGGGACTACAGGGGAGCGACCGAGGAGAGGGACGCGCGTGTCAGGGGGGGACTACGGGGGGAGCGACCGAGGAGAGGGGCGCGCGTGTTAGGGGGGACTACGTGGGAGCGACCGAGGAGAGGGGCGCGCGTGTCAGGGGGGACTACGGGGGAGCGACCGAGGAGATGGGCGCGCGTGTCAGGGGGGACTACGGGGGAGCGACCGAGGGAGAGGGGCGCGCGTGTCAGGGGGGACTACGGGGGAGCGACCGAGGAGAGGGGCGCGCGTGTCAGGGGGGACTACGGGGGGAGCGACCGATGAGAGGGGCGCGCGTGTCAGGGAGGACTACGGGGGGAGCGACCGAGGAGAGGAGACTACGGGGGAGCGACCGAGGAGAGGGGACTACGGGGGGAGCGACCGAGGAGAGGGGGGACTAGGGGGAGCGACCGAGGAGAGGGGGGACTACGGGGGAGCGACTGAGGAGAGGGGGGACTACGGGGGAGCGACTGAGGAGGGGGGGAGCGACTGAGGAGAGGGGCGCGTGTGTGAGGGAGGACTACGGGGGAGCGACTGAGGAGAGGGGCGCGCGTGTGAGGGGGGACTACGGGGGGAGCGACTGAGGAGAGGGGGGACTACGGGGGGAGCGACTGAGGAGAGGGGGACTACGGGGGGAGCGACTGAGGAGAGGGGGACTACGGGGGAGCGACTGAGGAGAGGGGGGGCTACGGGGGAGCGACTGAGGAGAGGGGGGACTACGGGGGAGCGACTGAGGAGAAGGGGGACTACGGGGGGAGCGACTGAGGAGAGGGGGGACTACGGGGGATCGACTGAGGAGAGGGGCGCGTGTGTGAGGCGGGACTACGGGGCAGCAACTGAGGAGAGGGGGGGACTACGGGGGGAGCGACTGAGGAGAGGGGGGGAATACGGGGGGAGCGACTGAGGGAGAGGGGGGACTACGGGGGAGCGACTGAGGAGAGGAAGAACTACGGGGGAGCGACTGAGGAGAGGGGGTACTACGGGGGAGCGACTGAGGAGAGGGGGGACTACGGGGGGAGCGACTGAGGAGAGGGGCGCGTGTGTGAGGGGGGACTACGGGGGGAGCGACTGAGGAGAGGGACGCGCGTGTGAGGGGGGACTACGGGGGAGCGACTGAGGAGAGGGGCGCGCGTGTGAGGGGGACTACGGGGGGAGCGACTGAGGAGAGGGGCGCGCGTGTGAGTGGGGACTACGGGGGGAGCGACTGAGGAGAGGGGCGCGCGTGTGAGGGGGGACTACGGGGGAGCGACTGGGGAGAGGGGCGCGCGTGTGAGGGGGGACTACGGGGGAGCGACTGAGGAGAGGGGCGCGCGTGTGAGGGGGGGACTACGGGGGAGCGACTGAGGAGAGGGGCGCGCGTGTGAGGGGGGACTATGGGGGAGCGACTGAGGAGAGGGGCGCGCGTGTGGGGGGGGGACTACGGGGAGCGACTGAGCAGAGGGGCGCGCGTGTGAGGGGGGGACTACGGGGAGCGACTGAGGAGAGGGGCGCGCGTGTGAGGGGGGACTATGGGGGAGCGACAGGAGAGGGGCGCGCGTGTGAGGGGGGGGGACTACGGGGGAGCGACTGAGGAGAGGGGCGCGCGTGTGCGGGGGGACTACGGGGGAGCGACTGAGGAGAGGGGTGCGCGTGTGAGGGGGACTACGGGGAGCGACTGAGGAGAGGGGCGCGCGTGTGAGGGGGGACTACGGGGGAGCGACTGAGGAGAGGGGCGCGCGTGTGAGGGGGGACTACGGGGGAGCGACTGAGGAGAGGGGCGGCGTGTGAGGGGGCACGGGGGGCGACTGAGGAGAGGCGCGCGGTGAGGGGGGACTACGGGGGGCGACTGAGGAGAGGGGCGCGCGTGTGAGGGGGGACTACGGGGGAGCGACTGAGGAGAGGGCGCGCGGGGGGGGGACTACGGGGAGCACAGAGGAGAGGGGCGCGCGTGTGAGGGGGGACTACGGGGGAGCGACTGAGGAGAGGGGCGCGCGTGTGAGGGGGGACTATGGGGGAGCGACTGAGGAGAGGGGCGCGCGTGTGCGGGGGGGACTACGGGGGGAGCGACTGAGGAGAGGGGCGCGCGTGTGAGGGGGGGACTACGGGGGAGCGACTGAGGAGAGGGGCGCGCGTGTGAGGGGGGGGACTACGGGGGGAGCGACTGAGGAGAGGGGCGCGCGTGTGAGGGGGGGACTACGGGGGGAGCGACTGAGGAGAGGGGCGTGCGTGTGAGGGGGACTACGGGGGGAGCGACTGAGGAGAGGCGCGCGTGTGAGGGGGGGACTACGGGGGAGCGACTGAGGAGAGGGGCGCGCGTGTGAGGGGGGGACTACGGGGGAGCGACTGAGGAAAGGTGCGCGCGTGTGAGGGGGGGACTACGTGGGAGCTACAGAGGAGAGGGGCGCGCGTGTGAGGGGGGGACTACGGGGGGAGCGACTGAGGAGAGGGGCGCGCGTGTGAGGGGGGGACTATGGGGGAGCGACTGAGGAGAGGGGCGCGCGTGTGAGGGGGGGACTACGGGGGAGCGACTGAGGAGAGGGGCGCGCGTGTGAGGGGGGGACTACGGGGGGAGCGACTGAGGAGAGGGGCGCGCGTGTGAGGGGGGACTACGGGGGGAGCGACTGAGGAGAGGCGCGCGTGTGAGGGGGGACTACGGGGGGAGCGACTGAGGAGAGGGGCGCGCGTGTGAGGGGGGGACTACGGGGGAGCGACTGAGGAGAGGGGCGCGCGTGTGAGGGGGGACTACGGGGGGAGCGACTGAGGAGAGGGGCGCGCGTGTGAGGGGGGACTACGGGGGGAGCGACTGAGGAGAGGGGCGCGCGTGTGAGGGGGGGACTACGGGGGAGCGACTGAGGAGAGGGGCGCGCGTGTGAGGGGGGACTACGGGGGAGCGACTGAGGAGAGGGGTGCGCGTGTGAGGGGGGACTACGAGGGAGCGACTGAGGAGAGGGGCGCGCGTGTGAGGGGGGGAGCGACCGAGGAGAGGGACGCGCGTGTGAGGGGGGGGAGCGACCGAGGAGAGGGGCGCGCGTGTGAGGGGGGGGGACTACGGGGGGAGCGACTGAGGGAGAGGGGCGCGCATGTGAGGGGGGGAGCGACCGAGGAGAGGGACGCGCGTGTGAGGGGGGGGAGCGACCGAGGAGAGGGACGCGCATGTGAGGGGGGGGAGCGACCGAGGAGAGGGGCACGTGCGTGTGTCAGGGGGGGAGCGACCGAGGAGAGGGGCACGTGCGCGTGTCAGGGGGGAGCGACCGAGGAGAGAGGGCGCGCGCGTCAGGGGGGAGCGACCGAGGAGAGGGGGGACTACGGGGGATCGACCAAGGAGAGGGGCCCGCGTGTGAGGGGGGACTACGGGGGGAGCGACCGAGGGAGAGGAGCGCGCGCGTCGGGGGGAGCAACCGAGGAGAGGGGTGCGCGCGTCAAGGGGGACTACGGGGGAGAGGGGTGCGCGCGTCAGGGGGGACTACGGGGGAGAGGGGCGCACGTGTCAGGGGGACTACGGGGGGAGAGGGGTGCGCGCGTCAGGGGGGACTACGGGGGAGAGGGGCGCACGTGTCAGGGGGACTACGGGGGGAGCGACCGAGGAGAGGGGCGCGCGTGTCCAGGAGGGACTACGGGGGGAGCGACCGAGGAGAGGGGCGCGCGTGTCAGGGGGGACTACGGGGGAGCGACTGAGGAGAGGGGCGCGCGTGGCAGGGGGGACTACGGGGGGAGCGACCGAGGAGAGGGGACTACGGGGGGAGCGACCGAGGAGAGGGGGGACTAGGGGGGAGCGACCGAGGAGAGGGGCGACTACGGGGGAGCGACCGAGGAGAGGGGCGCGCGTGTCAGGGGGGACTACGGGGGGAGCGACCGAGGAGAGGGGGGACTACGGGAGAGCGACTAAGGAGAGGGGCGCGCGTCTGAGAGGGGACTACGGGGGAGCGACTGAGGAGAGGGGCGCGCGTGTGAGGGGGGGACTACGGGGGAGCGACTGACGAGAGGGGCGCGCGTGTGAGGGGGGGACTACGGGGGAGCGACTGAGGAGAGGGGCGCGCGTGTGAGGGGGGGACTACGGGGGGAGTGACTGAGGAGAGGGGCGCGCGTGTGAGGGGGACTACGGGGGGAGCGACTGAGGAGAGACTACGGGGGAGCGACTAAGGAGAGGGGCGCTCGTGTGAGGGGGGGGACTACGGGGGAGCGACCGAGGAGAGGGACGCGCATGTGAGGGGGGGAGCGACCGAGGAGAGGTGCGCGCGTGTGAGGGGGGGGAGCGACCGAGGAGAGGGACACACGTGTGAGGGGGGGACTACGGGGGAGCGACTAAGGAGAGGGCCGCGCGTGTGAGGGGGGGACCGACCGAGGGAGAGGGGCGCGTGCGCGCGTCAGGGGGGAGCGACCGAGGAGAGGGGCGCGCGCGTCAGGGGGGAGCGACCGAGGAGAGGGGGGGACTACGGGGGATCGACCAAGGAGAGGGGCCCGCGTGTGAGGGGGGACTACGGGGGGAGGGACTGAGGAGAGGGGCGCGCGTGTGAGGGGGGACTACGGGGGAGCGACTGAGGAGAGGGGCGCGCATGTGAGGGGGGGACTACGGGGGAGCGACTGAGGAGAGGGGCGCGCGTGTGAGGGGGGGACTACGGGGGAACGACTGAGGAGAGGGGCGCGCTTGTGAGGGGGGGACTATGGGGGAGCGACTGAGGAGAGGGGCGCGCGTGTGAGGGGGGACTACGGGGGGAGCGACTGAGGAGAGGGGCGCGCGTGTGAGGGACTACGGGGGGGAGCGACTAAGGAGAGGTGCGCACGTGTGAGGGGGGGGACTACGGGGGAGCGACTAAGGAAAGGGGCGCACGTGTGAGGGGGGGGACTACGGGGGAGCGACTGAGGAGAGGGGCGCGCGTGTGAGGGGGGAGCGACCGAGGAGAGGGGCGCGCGTGGGAGGGGGGGAGCTACCGAGGAGAGGGGCGCGCGTGTGAGGGGGGAGCGACCGAGGAGAAGGGCGCGCGTGTGAGGGGGGAACTACGGGGGAGCGACTAAGGAGAGGGCCGCGCGTGTGAGGGGGGGAGCGACCGAGGGAGAGGGGCGCGTGCGCGCGTCAGGGGGGGAGCGACCGAGGGAGAGGGGTGCGTGCGCGCGTCGGGGGGGAGCGACCGAGGAGAGGGGGGACTACGGGGGATCGACCAAGGAGAGGGGCGACTACGGGGGGAGCGACCGAGGAGAGGGGCGCGCGTGTCAGGGGGGACTACGGGGGAGCGACCGAGGAGAGGGGCGCGCGTGTCAGGGGGGACTACGGGGGGAGCGACCGAGGAGAGGGGGGGACTACGGGGGAGCGACCGAGGAGAGGGGGGACTACGGGGAAGCGACCGAGGAGAGGGGGGACTACGGGGGAGCGACCGAGGAGAGGGGCGCGCGTGTGAGGGGCGACCACGGGGGAGTGACTGAGGAGAGGGGGGACCACGGGGGAGCGAATGAGGAGAGGGGGGACACGGGGGAGCGACTAAGGAGAGGGGCGCGCGTGTGAGAGGGGACTACGGGGGGAGCGACTGAGGAGAGGGGCGCGCGTGTGAGGGGGGGGACTACGGGGGAGCGACTGACGAGAGGGGCGCGCGTGTGAGGGGGGGGACTACGGGGGAGCGACTGAGGAGAGGGGCGCGCGTGTGAGGGGGGACTACGGGGGGAGTGACTGAGGAGAGGGGCGCGCGTGTGAGGGGGGACTACGGGGGGAGCGACTAAGGAGAGGGGCGCTCGTGTGAGGGGGGGGGACTACGGGGGAGCGACCGAGGAGAGGGACGCGCATGTGAGGGGGGGAGCGACCGAGGAGAGGTGCGCGCGTGTGAGGGGGGGGAGCGACCGAGGAGAGGGGCGTGCGTGTGAGGGGGGGGACTACGGGGGAGCCACTAAGGAGAGGGCCGCGCGTGTGAGGGGGGAGCGACCGAGGGAGAGGGCGCGTGCGCGCGTCAGGGGGGAGCGACCGAGGAGAGGGGCGCGCGCATCAGGGGGGAGCGACCGAGGAGAGGGGGGACTACGGGGGATCGACCAAGGAGAGGGGCCCGCGTGTGAGGGGGGACTACGGGGGGAGCGACTGAGGAGAGGGGCGCACGTGTGAGGGGGGGGACTACGGGGGGAGCGACTGAGGAGAGGGGCGCGCGTGTGAGGGGGGGACTACAGGGGAGCGACTGAGGAGAGGGGCGCGCTTGTGAGGGGGGACTACGGGGGAGCAACTGAGGAGAGGGGCGCGCGTGTGAGGGGGGACTACGGGGGGAGCGACTGAGGAGAGGGGCGCGCGTGTGAGGGACTACGGGGGGAGCGACTAAGGAGAGGGGCGCACGTGTGAGGGGGGGACTACGGGAGAGCGACTAAGGAAAGGGGCGCACGTGTGAGGGGGGGACTACGGGGGGAGCGACTGAGGAGAGGGGCGCGCGTGTGAGGGGGGGAGCGACCGAGGAGAGGGGCGCGTGTGGGAGGGGGGGGAGCGACCGAGGAGAGGGGCGCGCGTGTGAGGGGGGGGAGCGACTGAGGAGAGGGGCGCGCGTGTGAGGGGGGGAACTACGGGGGAGCGACTAAGGAGAGGGCCGCGCGTGTGAGGGGGGGAGCGACCGAGGAGAGGGGCGCGTGCGCACGTCAGGGGGGAGCGACCGAGGAGAGGGGCGCGCGCGTCAGGGGGGAGCGACCGAGGAGAGGGGGGGACTACGGGGGATCGACCAAGGAGAGGGGCGACTACGGGGGAGCGACCGAGGAGAGGGGCGCGCGTGTCAGGGGGGAACTACGGGGGAGCGACGGGGAGAGGGGGGGGGGGGACCGAGGAGAGGGGCGGGGAGCGACCGAGGAGGGGGCGCGCGTGTGAGGGGGACCACGGGGGAGCGACTGAGGGAGGGGGGACGGGGGGGGCGAGAGGGAGGGGGGCACGGGGGGCGAAGAGGAGGGGGGCCCGGGGGGGAGAGGGGGGACCACGGGGAGCGCCGAGGAGAGGGGGCGGGGGGACCGCAGGAGAGGGGGACTACGGGGGAGCGACCGAGGAGAGGGGGCGGGCAGGGGGGACTACGGGGGAGCGACCGAGGAGAGGGGCGCGCGTGTCAGGGGGGACCACGGGGGAGCGACCGAGGAGAGGGGGGACCACGGGGGGAGCGACTGAGGAGAGGGGGGACCACGGGGGAGCGAATGAGGAGAGGGGGGACCGGGGGAGCGAAGAGGAGAGGGGGGACCACGGGGAGCGAATGAGAGGGGGGACCACGGGGAAGCGACCGAGGAGAGGGGGGGGAGCGAATGAGAGGGGGGACCACGGGGGAGCGAATGAGTAGAGGGGGGACCACGGGGAAGCGACTGAGGAGAGGGGGGACCACAGGGGAGCGACTGAGGAGAGAGGGGAGCGTGTGAGGGGGGACTACGGGGGGGCGACTGAGGAGAGGGGGGATGTGTGTGAGGGGGGCGACTGAGGAGAGGGGGGCGTGTGTGAGGGAGGGCTACGGGGGAGAGGGGGGCGTGTGTGAGGAGGGGCTACGGGGGAGCGACTGAGGAGAGGGGGGCGTGTGTGAGGGGGGGGCTACGGGGGAGCGACCGAGGAGAGGGGGGGACTACGGGGGGCGACTGAGGAGAGGGGCGCGTGTGTGAGGGGGGGACTACGGGGGAGCGACTGAGGAGAGGGGCGCGCGTGTGAGGGGGGGGCGACCGAGGAGAGGGGCGCGTGTGGGAGGGGGGAGCGACCGAGGAGAGGGGCGCGCGTGTGAGGGGGGGGGGAGCGACTGAGGAGAGGGGCGCGCGTGTGAGGGGGGGAACTACGGGGGGAGCGACTAAGGAGAGGGCCGCGCGTGTGGTGGGGGGAGCGACCGAGGAGAGGGGCGCGTGGCACGTCAGGGGGGAGCGACCGAGGAGAGGGGCGCGCGCGTAGGGGGGCGCCGAGGAGAGGGGGGGACTACGGGGGAGCGACCAAGGAGAGGGGCGACTACGGGGGGAGCGACCGAGGAGAGGGGCGCGCGTGTCAGGGGGGACGACGGGGGGAGCGACCGAGGAGAGGGGCGCGTGTGTGAGGGGGGACTACGGGGGAGCGACCGAGGAGAGGGGGGACTACGGGGGTGACCGAGGGGAGGGGGGACTACGGGGGGAGCGACTGAGGAGAGGGGCGCGTGTGTGGGGGAACGGGGGGAGCGACTGAGGAGAGGGGGGACCACGGGGGAGCGAATGAGGAGAGGGGGGACACGGGGGAGCGAATGAGGAGAGGGGGGACCACGGGGGAGCGAATGAGAGGGGGGACCACGGGGAAGCGACCGAGGAGAGGGGGGACTACGGGGGAGCGACCAAGGAGAGGGGCGGCTACGGGGGAGCGACCGAGGAGAGGGGCGCGCGTGTGAGGGGGGGGCTACGGGGGAGCGACTGAGGGAGAGGGGCGCGCGTGTGAGGGGGGACTACGGGGGAGCGACCGAGGAGAGGGGGGACAACGGGGAGCGACCGAGGAGAAGGGGGACTACGGGGGAGCGACCGAGGAGAGGGGCGCGCGTGTGAGGGGGACCACGGGGGAGCGACTGAGGAGAGGGGGGACCACGGGGGAGCGTGATGAGAGGGGGACTACGGGGGAGCGAATGAGGAGAGGGGGGACCACGGCGAGTGTGAGGGGGGACCACGGGGAAGCGACCGAGGAGAGGGGGCGCGTGTGTGAGAGGGGGGACCACGGGGGGAGCGACTGAGGAGAGGGGGGACCGCGGTGTGTGAGGAGAGGGGGGACCAGGGGGGAGCGACTGAGGAGAGAGGGGAGCGTGTGAGGGGGGACTACGGGGGGGGCGACTGAGGAGAGGGGCGACGTGTGTGAGGGGGGGGGACTGAGGAGAGGGGGCGGGTGAGGGAGGGCGACGGGGGAGAGGGGGGCGTGTGTGAGGGGGGGGCTACGGGGGGAGCGACTGAGGAGAGGGGGGCGTGTGTGAGGGGGGGGCTACGGGGGAGCGACCGAGGAGAGGGGGGACTACGGGGGGCGACTGAGGAGAGGGGCGCGTGTGTGAGGGGGACTACGGGGGAGCGACTGAGGAGAGGGGCGCGCGTGTGAGGGGGGGAGCGACCGAGGAGGGGGCGCGTGTGGGAGGGGGGGGAGCGACCGAGGAGAGGGGCGCGCGTGAGGGGGGGAGCGACTGAGGAGAGGGGCGCGCGTGTGAGGGGGGACTACGGGGGAGCGACTAAGGAGAGGGCCGCGCGTGTGAGGGGGGAGCGGGGGAGGAGAGGGCGCGTGCGCACGCAGGGGGGAGCGACCGAGGAGAGGGGCGCGCGCGTGAGGGGGAGCGACCGAGGAGAGGGGGGACTACGGGGGATCGACCAAGGAGAGGGGCGACTACGGGGGAGCGACCGAGGAGAGGGGCGCGCGTGTAGGGGGACGGGGGGAGCGACCGAGGAGAGGGGCGCGCGTGTCAGGGGGGACTACGGGGGAGCGACCGAGGAGAGGGGGGACTACGGGGAAGCGACCGAGGAGAGGGGGGACTACGGGGGGAGCGACCGAGGAGAGGGGCGCGCGTGTGAGGGGCGCCACGGGGGAGCGACTGAGGAGAGGGGGGACCACGGGGGAGCGAATGAGGCGGGGGGACACGGGGGAGCGAACGAGGAGAGGGGGGACCACGGGGGAGCGAACGAGAGGGGGGCAGACCAGGGGAAGCGACCGAGGAGAGGGGGGACTACGGGGGATCGACCAAGGAGAGGGGCGACTACGGGGGGAGCGACCGAGGAGAGGGGCGCGCGTGTCAGGGGGGAACTACGGGGGGAGCGACCGAGGAGAGGGGCGCGCGTGTCAGGGGGGACTACGGGGGAGCGACCGAGGAGAGGGGGGACTACGGGGAAGCGACCGAGGAGAAGGGGGACTACGGGGGAGCGACCGAGGAGAGGGGCGCGCGTGTGAGGGGCGACCACGGGGGGAGCGACTGAGGAGAGGGGGGACCACGGGGGAGCGAATGAGGAGAGGGGGGACACGGGGGAGCGAATGAGGAGAGGGGGGACCACGGGGGAGCGAATGAGAGGGGGGACCACGGGGAAGCGACCGAGGAGAGGGGGGAGCGAATGAGAGGGGGGACCACGGGGGAGCGAATGAGTAGAGGGGGGACCACGGGGAAGCGACTGAGGAGAGGGGGGACCACAGGGGAGCGACTGAGGAGAGAGGGGAGCGTGTGAGGGGGGGACTACGGGGGGCGACTGAGGAGAGGGGGATGTGTGTGAGGGGGGGGCGACTGAGGAGAGGGGGGCGTGTGTGAGGGAGGGCTACGGGGGGAGAGGGGGGCGTGTGTGAGGAGGGGCTACGGGGGAGCGACTGAGGAGAGGGGGGCGTGTGTGAGGGGGGGGCTACGGGGGGAGCGACCGAGGAGAGGGGGGGACTACGGGGGGCGACTGAGGAGAGGGGCGCGTGTGTGAGGGGGGGCTACGGGGGGAGTGACTGAGGAGAGGGGCGCGCGTGTGTGGGGGGGGCTACGGGGGAGTGACTGAGGAGAGGGGCGCGTGTGTGGGGGGGGGGGCTACGGGGGAGCGACTGAGGAGAGGGGCGCGTGTGTGAGGGGGGGGGCTACGGGGGGAGCGACTGAGGAGAGGGGCGCGTGTGTGGGGGGGGGGGGCTACGGGGAAGCGACTGAGGAGAGGGGCGCGTGTGTGAGGGGGGGACTACGGGGGAGCGACTGAGGAGAGGGGCGCGCGTGTGAGGGGGGGAGTGACTGAGGAGAGGGGGGAGCGACTGAGGAGAGGGGCGCGTGTGTGAGGGGGGGGAGTGACTGAGGAGAGGGGGGAGCGTGTGAGGGGAGGCTACGGGGAAGCGACTGAGGAGAGGGGCGCGTGTGTGAGGGGAGGCTACGGGGAAGCGACTGAGGAGAGGCGCGTGTGTGAGGGGGGGACTACGGGGGAGCGACTGAGGAGAGTGGGGAGCGTGTGAGGGGGGCTACGGGGGAGCGACTGAGGTGAGGGGGGCTACGGGGAAGCGACTGAGGAGAGGGGCGCGTGTGTGAGCGGGGGCTACGGGGGAGCGACTGAGGAGAGGGGCGCGCGTGTGAGGGGGGGACTACGGGGGGTGACTGAGGAGAGGGGCGCGCGTGTGAGGGGGGGACTACGGGGGAGCGACTGAGGAGAGGGGCGCGTGTGTGGGGGGACTACGGGGGGAGCGACTGAGGAGAGGGGCGCGTGTGTGAGGGGGGGCTACGGGGAAGCGACTGAGGAGGGGGCGCGTGTGTGGGGGGGGGACTACGGGGGAGCGACTGAGGAGAGGGGCGCGTGTGTGAGGGGGGGGGACTACGGGGGGACTGACTGAGGAGAGGGGCGCGTGTGTAAGGGGGGGGGACTTCGGGGGGAGCGACTGAGTAGAGGGGCGCGCGTGTGAGGGGGGACTACGGGGGGAGCGACTGAGGAGAGGGGCGCGTGTGTGAGGGGGGGACTACGGGGGAGCGACTGAGGAGAGGGGCGCGTGTGTAGGGGGGGGGGACTTCGGGGGACTGACTGAGGAGAGGGGCGGGAGTGTGAGGGGGGGACTACGGGGGAGCGACTGAGGAGGGGAGCGCTTGTGAGCGGGGGCTACGGGGGAGCGACTGAGGAGAGGGGCGCGCGTGTGATGGGGGACTACAGGGGAGCGACTGAGGAGAGGGGGGCATGTGTGAGGGTGGGCTACGGGGGGAGCGACTGAGGAGAGGGGGGAGCGTGTGAGGGGGGGCTACGGGGGAGCGACTGAGGAGAGGGGGGAGCGTGTGAGGGGGGGTTACGGGGGGAGCAACTGAGGAGAGGGGGGACTACGGGGGAGCGACTGAGGAGAGGGGCGCGCGTGTGAGGGGGGAGTGTGTGAGGGGGGACTACGGGGTTGTGACTGAGGAGAGGGGCGCGTGTGTGAGGGGGGGGCTACGGGGGGAGCGACTGAGGAGAGGGGCGCGTGTGTGAGGGGGGGCTACGGGGGAGCGACTGAGGAGAGGGGCGCGCGTGTGAGGGGGGGAGCGTGTGAGGGGGGGACTACGGGGGGAGCGACTGAGGAGAGGGGCGCGCGTGTGAGGGGGGGACTACGGGGTTGCGACTGAGGAGAGGGGCGCGCGTGTGAGGGGGGGACTACGGGGGAGCGACTGAGGAGAGGGGCGCGCGTGTGAGGGGGGGACTACGGGGGGAGCGACTGAGGAGAGGGGCGCGCGTGTGAGGGGGGGGACTACGGGGGAGCGACTGAGGAGAGGGGCGCGCGACTACGGGGGAGCGACTGAGGAGAGGGGCGCGCGTGTGAGGGGGGGACTACGTGGGAGCGACTGAGGAGAGGGGCGCGCGTGTGAGGGGGGGACTACGGGGGAGCGACTGAGGAGAGGGGCGCGCGTGTGAGGGGACTACGGGGGGAGCGACTGAGGAGAGGGGCGCGCGTGTGAGGGGGGGACTACGGGGGGAGCGACTGAGGAGAGGGGCGCGCGTGTGAGGGGGGGACTACGGGGGAGCGACTGAGGAGAGGGACGCGCGTGTGAGGGGGGGACTACGGGGGAGCGACTGAGGAGAGGGGCGCGCGTGTGAGGGGGGGACTACGGGGGAGCGACTGAGGAGAGGGGCGCGCGTGTGAGGGGGGACTACGGGGGAGCGAGCGCGCGGAGAGGGGGGACTACGAGGGGGAGCGACTGAGGAGAGGGGCGCGCGTGTGAGGGGGGACTACGGGGGAGCGACTGAGGAGAGGGGCGCGCGTGTGAGGGGGGGAGCGACTGAGGAGAGGGGCGCGCGTGTGAGGGGGGGGGACTACGGGGG